>SNSB01004105.1:11477825-11516815 GCA_012922965.1 Capreolus pygargus
CAGATGACATGAGGTGCATGGAGCTTTCCTCAATTCCTGTGCTGAAATTGGTGTTCCTATAGACTTTAGACGGGTCTCTCAGGGAATCTCTGGAGTTGCCCAAAGGAGTCAAGCCACTTGCCCTGTATGATGGGGAACAGGGGATTGCTCTGAAGCCAATGCATGGGAATCGGTCATCCTTTTGAGTTGATTTGGGCTACACCGAGCTATTTCACATTCATGCGGTGACATCAGTATCCTTCTAGACTTGTGAGGAATTTCTCGGGGACTCTCTGTAGTTCCGTCAAGCAAATCAAGGCTCATTACCTATTTGATTGGGAACAAGGAATTGCTCTGCATGCAATGCAGGGGAATCGGAGGTCATCTCTCGGTGAGGGGGAAGTTTCATGGTTTCTCTCTAGTTGTGGTGGGAAGCTGGGGGATATTCTCGAGTTAAGGCCAGGGTAGCCATTGGAAACATTTGTTGGTTCAGTGACTTCAGGTCTTCTGTCCAGTTATGATGGACAACTCAGGAATCTAAACTAGGCTTGGCAGGACAATACAGATGCTTCTGGAGGTGAGGCAGGAGACCGAGGTTCACTTATTAGTTGGCACAGTGATATTGGGATTCCTATACATTTTCAAGAAGAGTCAGGCATCGTCACCTTTTGAAGAATTGAATTCCGTGTGCCTCTCGAGGTGTCAAAGGGATGTGAGGCCCCCTGTCCAGATGAGGCAGAGAACTACGGCTTTCCCTAGGGTCTCCACAGGGGCTTCAGACATTCCTTCATCTTGTGAGATGAAAGACGAGCCTGAATTTAAGCCACTAGAGGGAAATCCATTTTTCTTTTGAGTCAGGGCCTCTCGGGGTCCATTCCACTTGAGACAAAAGCACAGGGTCCCTCTCACATACCAATTGCTGAGGGAAAACTCCTATTGAGGTGCTTGGGGAAAGTTGGCTCACCTTTTCAGTCAAAGACAGGGAATCAGCTCTCATCTTGAGATGATATGGTGTGCAATGAGCTTTCCTTGAGTAGCTGTACTGAAATTAATATTCATATAGATTTGAAAGGGGTGTCTCATGAAATCTTTGAAGTTTCCTAAAGGAAGTCAAGAAACTTGTTCTGTATGACATGGAACACGGGATAGCTATGGAGCCAATGAAAGGGAAATGGGCTTCATTTTTAGTTGATTTGGGGTACACTGAGCTGCTTTGCATTGCTGAGGTGACATCAGTGTTCTTCTCGTCTTGTGGCAGTGTTCTTGGGGACTCTCTGGTGTTCCGTCAAGCAAATCGAGGCTCCTTATGTGTTTGATTGGGAATACAGGATTGCTCTGCTCGCAATGCAGGGGAATTGAGCCTCATCACCCCAGGAGGGGGATGTCTCATGGGATTTCTCGAGTTGTGGCAGGAACCTGGAGTATATTCTCAAGTTACAGCGGGGATGGCCATTTGAAACTCCACTTTGTTCAACGAAGTCAGGACTTCTGTATAGTTATGACGGACACATCAGGAATCTAAACTAGGGTTGGCAGGATAATACAGACGCTTCTGGAAGTGAGGTAGGAGACCAATCGTCCCTTTCTAGTTTACACAAAGATATTGGGATTTCTTTCAGTTTTCAAGAAGAGGCAATCCTCATCACCTTTTGAAGCATTGAACTCCACAGGCCTCTCAGGGTGTCAAGAGATGTGAGGTTCCCTGTCCAGATGAGGCTGAAAACTAGGTTTTTTTCTAGGGTCTCCACAGGGGATTCAGACATCCCTTCAGCTTGTGATACAAAACACGAGCCTGCTTTCAAGCCACTTCAAGGAAATCCGACCTTCTTTCTAGTCAGGGCATCTCAGTATCCACTCTACTTGAGGCAGAAAACTCAGGGCCCCTCTCACATACCTATTGCTGAGGGAAGGCTCCTCTTGAGGTGCTTGTGGAAAGTTTACCTACCTCTTCAATAGAATCCTGGGAATCAGCTCTTCTTGAGACAATATGGGGTGCATGGAGCTTTCCTCGAGTTCCCGTGCTGAAATTGGTGTTCCTATAGACTTGAGACGTGTTTCTCAGGGAATCTCGAAAGTTGCCTAAAGGAAGTCAAGCCACTTCTCGTGTATGATGGGGAACAGGGGATTGCTCTGGAGCCAATGCAGGGGAATTGGGCATAATCTCGAGTTGATTTGGGCTACACTGAGCTATTTCACATTCCTGTGGTGACATCACTGTGCTTCTAGACATGTGAGGGTGTTCTGGGGACTCTCTAGAGTTCTGTCAAGCAAATCAAGGCTCCTTACGTGTTTTATTGGAAACACGGAATTTCTCTGCACCCAATGCAGGGCAATCGGGCCTCATCTTGTGGCGAGAGATAACTCTCATGTGTTTTCCCGAGTTGCCGCAGGAACCTGGGGTATATTCTCGAGTTACGGCTGGGATGGCCATTCGAAACTCGAATTTGTTCAGCGACGTCAGGTCTCCTGTTTAGTTACGACGGCCACCTCACGAATCTAAACTAGGTTTGGCAGGAGAGTACGGACACTTCTGGAGGTGAGCCGGGAGACCAAGCATCCAATTCTAGTTGGCCCAGTGATAGTGGGATTTCTATCAATTTTCAAAAAGAGTCAGGCATTGTCACCTTTTGAAGCATTGAAATTGGCCTGCCTCTTGAGGTGTCAAGGGATGTGAGGACCATTGTCCAGACAAGGTGGGGACCTAGGGCTTTCTCTAGGGACTGCACAGAAGTCTCAGACATCGCTTTATCTTGTGAGGTGAAAGACGAGCCTGCATTCAAGCCACTGCAAGGAAATCCGACCTTCTTTCTAGTCAGGGCATCTCTGTATCCACTCCATTTGTGGCAACAAACTCAGGGTCCCTCTCATATAACTATTGCTGAGGGAAGGCTCCTCTTGAGGTACTTGTGGAAAGTTGGCCTACCTCTTCAATAGAATCCTGGGAATCAACTCTCTTCTCAAGACGATATGGGGTGCATGGAGCTTTCCTCGAGTCCCTGCGCTGCAATTGGTGTTCCTATAGACTTGAGACGGGTGTCTCAGGGAATCTCTGGAGTTGCCCAAAGGAAGTCAAGCCACTTGTCCTGTATGATGAGGAATGGGGGATTACTCTGAAGCCAGTGCAGGGGAATTGATCATCATTTTGAGTTGATTTGGGCTACACCGATCGATTTCACATTCCTGCGGTGACATCAGTGTCCTTCTAGACTTGTGAGGGATTTCTGGGAGACTCTCTGTAGTTCCGTGAAGCAAATCGAGGCTCCTTACCTGTTTGATTGGGAACAAGGAATTGCTCTGCACGCAATGCAGGGGAATCTGGTGTCATCTCTCAGCGAGGGGGATGTCTTATGGTTTGCGGCAGGAACCTGGGGTATATTCTCGAGTTACGGTGGGGGTAGCCATTAAAAACTTTTGTTTGTTCAGCGATGTCAGGACTCCTGTCTAGTTATGATGGACATCTCAGGAATCTAAATTAGGCTTGGCAGGACAATACGGACGCTTCTGGAGATGAGGCAGGAGACCAAGGTTCACTTTTTAGTTGGCACAGTGATATTGGCATTCCTATCCATTTTCAAGAAGAGTCAGGCATTGTCACCTTTTGAAGCATTGAATTCCGTGTGCCTCTCGAGGTGTCAAAGGGATGTGAGGCCCCCCTGTCCATATAAGGTGGGGAACTAGGGTTTTCTCTAGGATATCCACAGGGGATTCAGACATCCCTTCACCTTGTGAGATGAAAGACGAGCCTGCATTCAAGCCACTTCAGGGAAATCCGACCTTCTTTCTAGTCAGGGCATCTTGGTATTCACTCCACTTGAGGCAGCAAACTCAGGGTCTTTCTCACATACCTATTGCTGAGGGAAGGCTCCTCTTGAGGTGTTTGTGGAAAGTTGTCCTACCTCTTCAATAGAATCCTGGAATCAGCTCTCTTCTCGAGACAATATGGGGTGCATGGAGCTTTCCTTGAGTTCCTGTGCTGAGATTGGTGTTCCTATAGACTTGAGACGTGTGTCTCTGGGAATCTCGGTTGTTGCCTAAAGGAAGTCAAGCCACTTTTCTTGTATGATGGGGAACAGGGAATTGCTCTGGAGCCAATTCAGTGGATTTGGCTGTAATCTCGAGTTGATTTGGGCTACACTGAGCAATATCACATTCCTGCGGTGACATCAGTGTCCTTCTAGATGTGTGAGTGTGCACCGGGGGACTCTCTAGAGTTCTGACAAACAAATCAAGGCTCCTTATGTGTTTGATTCGATACACAGAATTACTCTGCACCCAATGCAGGGATATCGGGCCTCATCTCGCAGTGAGGGCGACCTCTCATGGGTTTTCTTGAGTTGCGGCAGAACCTGGGGTATATTCTCTAATTGTGGCGGGGATGGCCATTCGAGACTCGAGTTTGCTCAGCGACATCAGGACTCCTGTCTAGTTACGACGGACACCTCAGGAATCTAAACTAGGCTTGGCAGGACAATACGCACGCTTCTGGAGGTGAGAGGGGAGACCAAGCGTGCCTTTCTACTTGGCACAGTGATATTGGGATTCCTATCAATTTTCAAGAAGAGTCAGGCGTCGGCACCTTTTGAAGCATTGAACTCGCCCCTCCTCTCGAGGTGTCAATGGATGTGAGGCCCCCTGTCCAGATGAGCCGGGGACCTAGGGCCTTCTCTAGGGATTGCATCAAAGATTCAGACATCCCTTTATCTTGTGAGATGAAAGATGAGCCTGCATTCAGGCCACTGCAAGGAAATCCGACCTTCTTTCAGGTCAGGGAATCTCAGTATCCACTCCAATTGAGGCAGGAAACTCAGGGTCCCTCTCACATACCTATTGCTGAGGGAAGACTCCTCTTGGGTTTCTTGTGGAAAATTGGCCTACCTCTTCAATAGAATCCTGGGAATCAGCTCTCTTCTCCAGACGATATGGGGTGCATGGAGCTTTGCTCAATTCTTGTGCTGAAATTGGTGTTCCTATAGACGTGACACGGGTGTCTCAGGGAATCTCTGGATTTGATCAAAGGGAGTCAAGCCACTTGTTCTGTATCATGGGGAACGGGGGATTGCTCTGAAGCCAATGCAGGGGAATCAGTCATCATTTCAAGTTGATTTGGGCTGCACCAAGCTATTTCACATTCCTGCGGTGACATCAGTGTCCTTCTAGACTTGTGAGGGATTTCTGGGGGACTCTCTGTAGTTCCGTCAAGCAAATCAAGGCTCCTTACCTGTTTGATCGGGAATAGGGCATTACTCTGCATGCAATGCAGGGGAATCGGGCCTCATCTCTTGGCGAGGGGAAGTCTCATGGTTTTTCTCGAGTTGCGGCAGGAACCTGGGGTATATCCTCGAGTTACGGCAGGAGTAGCTATTAAAAACTTTTATTTGTACAGCGACATCAGGACTCCTGTCTAGTTACGATGGACACCTCAGGAATCTAAACTAGGCTTTGCAGGACAATACAGACGCTTATGGAGTTGAGGCAGGAGACCGAGCATCACTTCCTAGTTCGCACAGTGATATTGGGATTCCTATCCATTTTCAAAAATAGTCAATCCTCTTCACCTTATGAAGCATTGAACTTCGTGTGACTCTCGAGGGTTCAAAGGGATGTGAGGTCCTCTGTCCAGATGAGGCAGACACCTCTGGCTTTGTCTAGGGTCTCCACTGGGGATTCAGACATGCCTTCATCTTTTGAGATGACAGACGAACCTGAATTTAAGCCACTACAGGGAAATCCATTCTTCTTTTGTGTCAGGGCCTCTCGGGGTCCATTCCACTTGAGACAGAAAACACAGGGTCCCTCTCACATACCTATTGCTGAGGGAAAACTCTTCTTAAGGTGCTTGTGGAAAGTTGGCTCACCTCTTCAGTCAAAGACAGAGAATCTGCTATCATCTTGAGACAATACGGGGTGCATGGAACTTTGCTAGAGTTGCTGTACTGAAATTAATATTCATATAGATTTGAGACGGGTGTCTCAGGGAATCTCTGTAGTTTCCTAAAGGAAGTCCAGCCACTTGTTCTGTATGATGTGGAACACGGGATAGCTATGGATCCAATGAAAGGGAAATGGGCTTCATTTCAAGTTGATTTGGGGTACACTGAGCTATTTTGCATTCCTGAGGTGATATCAGTGGTCTTCTTGTCTTTTGATAGTGTTCTTGGGGACTCTCTGGTGTTCCATCAAACAAATCGAGACTCCTTACGTGCTTTATTGGGAACACGGGATTGCTCTGTATGCAATTCAGGGGAATCGAGCATCGTCTCCCCATGAGGGGGATGTGTCATGGGATTTCTCGAGGTGCTGCAGGAACCAGGAGTATATTCTCGACTTAAAATGGGGATGGCTATTCGAAACTCCACTTTGTTCAGCGAAGTCAGGACTCCTGTCTAGTTATGATGCACACATCAGGAATCTAAACTAGGCTTGGCAGGATAATACAGATGCTTGTGGAGGTGAGGTGGGAGACCATGCGTCCCTTTATAGTTTACAGAGAGATATTGGGATTCCTATCAATTTTCAAGAAGAGGCAATCCTCGTCACCTTTTGAAGCATTGAACTCCGTGGACCTCTCAAGGTGTCAAGGGATATGAGGTCCCCTGTGCAGATGAGGCGGGGAAATAGGGTTTTTTTCTAGGGTTTCCACAGGAGATTCAGACATCCCTTCATCTTGTGAGATGAAAGACGAGCCTGCATTCAAGCCACTTCAGGGAAACCCAATGTTCTTTCAAGTCAAGACATCTCAGTATCCACTCCACTTGAGGCAGAAAACTTAGGGTCCCTCTCACATACCTAATGCTGAGGGAAGGCTCCTCTTGAGGTGCTTGTGGAAAGTTGGCCTACCTCTTCAATAGAATCCTTGGAATCAGCTCTCTTCTCAAGATGATATGTTGTGCATGGAGCTTTCCTCGAGTTCCTGTGCTGAAATTTGTGTTCCTATAGACTTGAGACATGTGTCTCAGGGAATCTCGGTAGTTGCCTAAAGGAAGTCAAGCCACTTGTCCTGTATGATGGGGAACAGGGAATTGCTCTGGAGCCAATGCAGTGAAATGGGGCATAATCTCGAGTTGATTTGGGCTACACCGAGCTATTTCACATTCCTGTGCTGACATCAGTGTCCTTCTATACATGTGAGGGTGTTCTGGGGGACTCTTTATAGTTCCGTCAAGCAAATTGAGGCTCCTTACGTGTTTTATTGGGAACACAGAATTGCTCTGCACCGAATGCAGGGGAATCGAGCCTCATCTCTTGGTGAGGGGGAAGTCTCATGGGTTTTCTGGAGTTGCGGCAGGAACCTGGGGTATATTCTCGAGTTAAGGTGGGGATGGCCCTTCGAAACTCGAGTTTGTTCAGTGACCTCAGGACTCCTGTCTAGTTACGATGGACAGCTCAGGAATCTAAACTAGGGTTGGCAGGACAATAAGGACGCTTTTGGAAGTGAGGTGGGAGACCATGCATCCTTTCTAGTTGGCACAGTGATATTGGGATTCCTATCACTTTTCAAGAAGAGTCAGGCATCGTCAACTTTTGAAGCGCTGAACTCGGCCCCCCTCTCGAAGTGTCAAGGGATGTGAGGCAAGCAGTCCAGATGAGGCACAGAAAAAGGGCTTTGTCTAGGGACTGCATAGAAGATTCAGACATCCGTTTATCTTGTGAGATGAAAGACGAGCCTGCTTTCTAGCCACTGCAAGGAAATCCGACCTTCTTTCAAGTCAGGGAATCGACATATCCACTCCATTTTAGGCAGTAAACTCAGGGTCCGTTTTGCATACCTATTGCTGAGGGAAGGCTCCTCTTGAGGTGCTTTTGGAAAGTTGGCCTACATCTCAGTAGAATCCTGGGAATCAGCTCTCTTCCCGAGATGATATGGGGTGCATGGAGCTTTCCTCGTGTTCCTGTGCTGAAATGTGTGTTCCTATAGACGGGAGACTTGTGTCTCAGGGAATCTCGGTAGTTGCCTAAAGGAAGTCAAGCCACTTTTCGTGTATGATGGGTAACAGTGAATTGCTCTGGAGTCAATGCAGGGGACTGGGGCATAATTTCGAGTGATTTGGGCTACACCGAGCTATTTCACATTCCTGAGGTGACGTCAGTGTTCTTCTAGATGTGTGAGGGTGTTCTGATGGACTCTCTAGAGTTCTGTCTACCAAATCGAGGCTCCTTACGTGTTTGATTGGGATCACGGAATTGCTCTGCACCCAATGCATGGAAATCGGGCATCATCTCGCAGTGAGGGGGAAGTCTCATGGGTTTTCTAGAGTTGCAGCAGGAACCTGGGGTATATTCTCCAGTTATTGCAGGGATGGCCCTTCGAAACTCGAGTTTGTTCAGCGATGTCAGGACTCCTGTCTACTTATGACGGACAACTCAGGAATCTAAACTAGGGTTGGCAGGACAATAAGGACGCTTTTGGAAGTGAGGCGGGAGACCATGCGTCCTTTCTAGTTGGCACAGTGATATTGGGATTCCTATCCATTATCAAGAAGAGTCAGGCATCGTCAACTTTTGAAGCATTGAACTCTGGCCTCCACTCGAGGGGTCAAGGGATGTGAGGCCCCCTGTCAAGATGAGGCAGGAACATAGGGCTTTTTCTAGGGACTGAACAGAAGATTCAGACATCCCTTTATCATGTGAGATGAAAGACGAGCCTACTTTCAAGCCACTGCAAGGAAATCCGACCTTCTTTCGAGTCAGGGAATCTCAGTATCCACTCTAATTGAGGCAGCAAATTCAGAGTCCCTATCAGATACCTATTGCTGAGGGAAGGCTCCTCTTGAGGTGCTTGTGGAAAGTTGGCCTACCTCCTCAATAGAATCCTGGGAATCAGTTCTCTTCTCCATACGATATGGGGGTGCTTGGAGCTTTCCTCAATTCCTGTGTTGAAATTGGTGTTCCTATGGACTTGACACGGGTGTCTCAGGGAATCTCTGGATTTGCCCAAAGGAAGTCAAGCCACTTGTCCTGTAGCATGGGGAACAGGTGATTGCTCAGAAGCCAATGCAGGGGAATCAGTCATCATTTGGAGTTGATTTGGGCTACACCGAGCTATTTCACATTCCTGCAGTGACATCAGTGTCCTTCTAGACTTTTGAGGGATTTCTCGGGGACTCTTTGCAGTTCTGTCAAGCAAATCAAGGCTCCTTACCTGTTTGATTGGGAACAAGGAATTGCTCTGCATGCAATGCAGGGGAATGGGGCCTCATCTCTCAGCGAGGGTGAAGTCTCATAGTTTTTCTCGAGTTGCGGCAGAAACCTGGAGAATATTCTCGAGTTACAGCGGGGATGGTCATTCGAAACTCCACTTTGTTCAGTGAAGTCAGGACACCTGCCTAGTTAATACAGACACCTAAGGAGTCTTAACTAGGCTTGGCAGGATAATACAGACGCTTCTGGAGGTGAGGTGGGAGACCAGGCGTCGCTTTCTAGGTTCCACAGAGATATTGGGATTCCTATCAATTTTCAAGAAGAGTCAGGCCTCATCACCTTTTGAAGCATTGAACTCCGCGGGCCTCTCGAGGTGTCAAGGGATGTGAGGCCCCCTGTCCAGATGAGGCGGGGAATTAGGGTTTTCTCTAGGATCTCCACAGGGGATTCAGACAGCGCTTCATCTTGTGAGATGAAAGACTAGCCTGCATTCAAGCCACTTCAGGGAAATCTGACCTTCTTTCTAGTCAGGGCATCTCGGTATCCACTCCACTTGAGGCAGCAAACGCAGGGTCCCTCTCACATACCTATTGCTGAGGGAAGGCTGCTCTTGAGGTGTTTGTGGAAAGTTGGCCTACCTGTTCAATAGAATCCTGGAATCAGCTCTCTTCTCAAGACGATATGGGGTGCATGGAGCTTTCCTCGAGGTCCTGCGCTGAGATTGGAGTTCCTATAGACTTGGTACGTGTGTCTCAGGGAATCTTGGTAGTTGCCTAAAGGAAGTCAAGCCACTTGTCCTATATGATGCAGAACAGGGAATTGCTCTGGAGCCAATTCAGAGGAATCGGGCGTGATCTCAAGTTGATTTGTGCTACACCGAGCTATATCACATTCCTGCGGTGACATCAGTGTGCTTCTAGATGTGTGAGGGTGTACCGGGGGTCTATCTAGAGTTCCGACAAGCAAATCGAGGCTCCTTATGTGTTTCATTGGAAACACGGAATTTCTCCGCACCCAATGCAGAGTAATTGGGCCTCATCTCGCGGTGAGGGGGACGTCTCATGGGTTTTCACGAGTTGCAGCAGGAACCTTGGGTATATTCTCGAGTTGCGGTACGGAAGGCCATTCGAAACTTGAGTTTGTTCAGCAATGTCAGGACTCTTGTCTAGTTATGATGGACACCTCAGGAATCTAAACTAGACTTGGCAGGACAATACGGACGCTTCTGGAGGTTAGACGGGAGACCAAGTGTGCCTTTCTACTTGGCACAGTGATATTGGGATTACTCTCAATTTTCAAGAAGAATCAGGCATCGGCACCTTTTGAAGCATTGAACTTGGCCCGCCTCTCGAGGTGTCAATGGATGTGAGGCCCCCGGTTCAGATGAGCCGGGGAACTAGGGCTTTCTCTAGGGACTGCACCGAAGATTAAGACATCCCTTTATCTTGTGAGATGAAAGATGAGCCTGCATTCAAGCCACTGCAAGGAAATCCAACTTTCTTTCGAGTATGGGAATCTCAGTATCCACTCCATTTCAGGCAGCAAACTCAGGGTCCCTCTCACATACCTTTTGCTGAGGGAACGCTCCTCTTGGGGTGCTTTTGGAAAGTTGGCCTACCTCTTCAATAGAATCCTGGGAATCAGCTCTCCTCTCCAGACAATATAGGATGCATGGAGCTTTCCTCAATTCCTGTGCTGAAATTGGTGTTCCTATAGACTTGACACGGGTTTCTCAGGGATTCTCTGGTCTTGATCAAATGAAGTCAAGCCAATTGTCCTGTATGATGGGGAACGGGGGATTGCTCTGAAGCCAATGCAGGGGAATCGGTCATCATTTCGAGTTGGTTTGGGCTGCACCGAGCTATTTCACATTCCTGCGCTGACATCAGTATCCTTCTAGACTTGTGAGTGACTTCTGGGGGACTCTCTGTAGTTCCGTCAAGCAAGTCAAGGCTCCTTACCTGTTTGATTTGGAACAAGGAATTACTCTGCATGCAATGCAGGGGAATCAGGCCTCATCTCTCAGTGAGGGGGAAGTCTCATGGTTTTTCTCGAGTTGCGGCAGGAACCTGGGGTATATCCTCGAGTTACGGCATGGGTAGCCATTAAAAACTTTTGTTTGCAAAGCGACATCAGGACTCCTGTCTAGTTACAATGGACACCTCAGGAACTAAATGAGGCTTTGCAGGACAATACGGACACTTCTGGAGTTCAGGTAGGAGACCGAGGATCACTTACTAGTTGGCACAGTGATATTGGGATTCCTATCCATTTTCAGGAAGAGTCAGGCATCGTCAACTTATGAAGCATTGAATTCCGTGTGCCTCTCGAGGGTTCAAAGGGATGTGAGGCCCCCTGTCCAGATGAGGCAAACACCTGTGGCTTTCTCTAGGGTCTCCAGAGGGGATTCAGACATGCCTTCATCTTGTGAGATGAGAGACGAACCTGAATTTAAGCCACTACAGGGAAATCCGGTCTTCTTTTGAGTCAGGACCTCTCGGGGTCCATTCCACTTGAGACAGAAAACACAGGTTCCCTCTCACATACCTATTGCTGAGGGAAAACTCCTCTTAAGGTGCTTGTGGAAAGTTGGCTCACCTCTTCAGTCAAAGACAGGGAATCAGCTCTCATCATGAGACGATACATGGTGCAGGAACTTTCCTTGAGTTGCTGTACTCAAATTAATATTCATATAGATTTGAGACGGGTGTCTCCGGGAATCTCTGTAGTTTCCTAAAGGAACTCAAGCCACTTGTTCTGTATGATGTGGAAAATGGGATAGCTATGGAGCCAATGAAAGGGAAATGGGCTTCATTTCGTGTTGATTTGGGGTACCCCAAGCTATTTTGCATTCCTGAGGTGACATCAATGTTCTTCTCTTCTTGTGACAGTGTTCTTGGGGACTCTCTGTTGTTCCATCAAGCAAATCGAGGCACCTTATGTGTTTGATTGGGAACACGGGATTGCTCTGCACACAGTGCAGGAGAATCGAGCCTCATCTCCCTGCCAGGGTGATGTCTCATGGGATTTCTCGAGGTGCGGCAGGCACCTGGGGTATATTCTCGAGTTACAGCGGGGATGGCCATTCGAAACTCCACTTTGTTCAGCGAAGTCAGGACTCCTGTCTAGTTATGATGCACATATCAGGAATCTAAACTAGGCTTGGCAGGATAATACAGACGCTTCTGGAGGTGAGGTGGGAGACCAAGCGTCCCTTTCTAGTTTACACAGAGATATTGGGATTCCTATAAATTTTCAAGAAGAAGCAGTCCTCGTCACTTTTGAAGCATTGAACTCCACGGGCCTCTCAGGGTATCAAGGGATATGAGGTCCCCTGTGCAGATGAGGCGGGGAACTAGGGTTTTTTTCTAGGGTCTCCACAGGGGATTCAGACATACCTTCATCTTGTGAGATGACAGACGATCCTGCATTCAATCCACTTCAGGGAAATCCAATGTTCTTTCAAGTCAAGACATCTCAGTATCCACTCCACTTGAGGCAGAAAACTTAGGGTCCCTCTCACATACCTATTGCTGAGGGAAGGCTCCTCTTGAGGTGCTTGTGGAAAGTTGGCCTACCTCTTCAATAGAATCCTGGGAATCAGCTCTCTTCTCAAGATGATATGTTGTGCATGGAGCTTTCCTCAAGCTCCTGTGCTGAAATTTGTGTTCCTATAGACTTGAGACGTGTGTCTCAGGGAATCTCAGTAGTTGCCTAAAGGAAGTCAAGACACTTGTCCTGTAAGATGTGGAACAGGGAATTGCTCTGGAGCCAATGCAGTGGAATGGGGCGTAATCTCGAGTTGATTTGGGCTACACTGAGCTATTTCACATTCCTGCGGTGACATCAGTGTCCTTCTAGACGTGTGAGGGTGTTCTGGGGGACTATCTAGAGTTTCATCAAGCAAATTGAGGCTCCTTACGTTTTTTATTGGGAACATGGAATTGCTCTGCACCCAATGCAGGGGAATCGAGCCTCATCTCCCAGTGAGGGGGGTGTCTCATGGGATTTCTCGAGCTGCGGCAGGAACCTGGGGTATATTCTCGAGTTATGGCGGGGATGGCCCTTCGAAACTCGGGTTTGTCAGTGAGGTCAGAACTCCTGTCTAGTTACAATGGACACCTCAGAAGTCTAAACTAGGCTTGGCAGGAAAATACGGACGCTTCTGGAGGTGAGGCCGGAGACCAAGCATCCCGTTCTAGTTGGCACAGTGATATTGGGATTCCTATCCATTTTCAAGAAGAGTCAGTCATCGTCAACTTTTGAAGCATTGAACTCGGCCCCCTTCTCGAGGTGTCAAGGGATGTGAGGCACCCTGTCCAGATGAGGCTGGGACATAGGGCTTTCTCTAAGAACTGCACAGAAAATTCAGACATCCCTTTATCTTTGGAGATGAAAGATGAGCCTGCATTCAAGCCACTGCAAGGAAATCCGACCTTCTTTCGAGTCAGGGAATCTCAGTATCCACTCTAATTGAGGCAGCAAACTCAGAGTCCCTATCACATACCTATTGCTGAGGGAAGGCTCCTCTTGAAGTGCTTGTGGAAAGTTGGCCTACCTCTCAATAGAATCCTGGGAATCAGCTCTCTTCTCAAGACGATATGGGGTGCATGGAGCTTTCCTCGAGTTCCTGTGCTGAAATTTCTGTTCTTATAGATTTGAGACGTCTGTCTCAGGGAATCTCGGTAGTTGCCTAAAGGAAGTCAAGACACTTGTCCTGTATGTTGGGGAACAGGGAATTGCTCTGGAGCCAATGCAGGGGAATGGGGTGTAATCTCGAGTTGATTGGGCTACACCGACCTATTTCACACTCCTGCGGTGACATCAGTGTCCTTCTAGACGTGTGAGGGTGTTCTGGGGAACTTTCTAGAGTTCCGTCAACCAAATCGAGGCTCCTTACGTATTTGATTGCGAACACGGCATTGCTCTGCACCCAATGGAGGTTAATCGGGCATCATCTCGCGGTGAGGGGGAAGTCTCTTGGGTTTTCTAGAGTTGAGACAAGAACCTGGGGTATATTCTCGAGGTATTGCGGGGATGCCCCTTCGAAAATCGAGTTTGTTCAGCGACGTCAGGACTCCTGCCTAGTTATGATGGACACCTCAGGAATCTAAACTAGGATTGGCAGGACAATACGGACGCTTTTTGAGGTGAGGCGGGAGACCATGAGTCCCTTTCTAGTTGGCACAATGATATTGGGATTCCTATCCATTTTCAAGAAGAGTCAGGCATCGTCAACTTTTGAACCATTGAACTTGGCCCTCCTCTCGAGGTGTCAAGGGATGTGAGTCCCCCTGTCCAGATGAGGCGGGGATATAGGGCTTTTTCTAGGGACTGCAAAGAAGATTCAGACATCCCTTTATCGTGTGAGATGAAAGACGAGCCTACTTTCAAGCCACTGCAAGGAAAACCGACCTTCTTTCGAGTCAGGGAATCTCAGTATACACTCTAATTGAGGCAGCAAACTCAGGGTCCCTATCACATACCTATTGCTGAGTAAGGCTCCTCTTGAGGTGCTTATGAAAAGTTGGCCTACCTCTTCAATAGAATCCTGGCAATCAGCTCTCTTCTCCAGACGATATGGGGTGCTTGGAGGTTTCCTCATATCCTGTGTTGAAATTGGTGTTCCTATAGACTTGACACGGGTGTCTCAGGGAATCTCTGGAGTTGCCCAAAGGAAGTCAAGCCACTTGTCCTGTATCATTGGGAATGGGTGATTGCTCAGAAGCCAATGCAGGGGAATCGGTCATAATTCTGAGTTGATTTGGGTTACACCGAGCTATTTCACATTCCTGCGGTGACATCAGTGTCCTTCTAGACTTGTGAGGGATTTCTCGGGGACTCTTTACAGTTCCGTCAAGCAAATCAAGGCTCCTTACCTGTTTGATTGGGAACAAGGAATTGCTCTGCACGCAATGCAGGGGAATGGGGCCTAATCTCTCGGCGAGGGGGGAGTCTCATGGTTTTTCTCGAGTTGCGGCGGAAACCTGGTGTATATTCTCGAGTTATGGCGGGGGTAAACATTAAAATCTTTTGTTTGCACAGTGACATCAGGACTCCTGTCTAGATGTGATGGACACCTCAGGAATCTAAACTAGGCTTGGCAGGACAATACGGATGCTTCTGGAGGTGAGGCAGGAGACCAAGGTTCACTTTCTAGTTGGCACAGTGATATTGGGATTCCTATCAATTTTCAAGAAGAGTCAGGCATCGTCACCTTTTGAAGCATTGAATTCTGTGTTCCTCTCGATGTGTCAAAGGGATGTGAGGCCCCCTTCCAGAGGAGGCAGAGACCTACGGCTTTCTCTAGGGTCTCCACAGGGGATTCAGACATCCCTTCATCTTGTGAGATGAAAGGCGAGCCTGAATTTAAGCCACTGCAGGGAAATCCGGCCTTCTTTTGAGTCAGAGCCTCTCGGGGTCCATTCCACTTGAGACAGAAAACACAGGATCCCTCTCACAAACCTATTGCTGAGGGAAACCTCCTCTTGAGGTGTTTGTGGAAAGTTGGCTCACCTCTTCCATCAAAGACAGGGAATCAGCTCTCATCTTGAGACGATATGGGATGCATGGAGCTTTCCTCCTGTTGCTGTGCTGAAATTGGTGTTCCTATAGACTTAAGACGGGTGTCTCAGGGAATGTCTGGAGTTGCCCAAAGGAAGGCAAGCCACTTGTCCTGTGTGATGGGGAAGGGGGATTGCTCTGAAGCCAATGCAGGGAAATTGGTCTTCATTTCGAGTCCATTAGGGGTACACCGAGCTATTTTGCATTCCTGAGGTGACATCAGTGTTCTTCTCATCTTGTGACAGTGTTCTTGGGGACTCTCTGGTGTTCCATCAAGCAAATCGAGGATCCTTACCTGTTTGATTGGGAACACGGGATTGCTCTGCATGCAATGCAGGGGAATCGAGCCTCATCTCCCCCGAGGGGAATGTCTCATGGGATTTCTCGAGTTGCTGAAGGAACCTGGGGTATATTCTCGAGTTACAGCGAGGATGGTGATTCGAAACTCCACTTTGTTCAGTAAAGTCAGGACTCCTTCCTAGTTCCGACGGACAACTCAGGAATCTAAACTAGGCTTGGCAGGTTAATACAGACGGTTCTGGAGGTGAGATGGGAGACCAAGCATCCCTTTCTGTTTCCACAGAGATATTGGGATTCCTATCAATTTTCAAGAAGAGTCAGGCCTCGTCACCTTTTGAAGCATTGAACTCCGCGGGCCTTTCGAGGTGTCAAGGGATGTGAGGCCCCCTGTTCAGATGAGGCGGGGAACTAGTGTTTTCTCTAGGATATCCACAGGGGACACAGACATCCCTTCATCTTATGAGATGAAAGACGAGCCTGCATTCAAGCTACTTTAGGGAAATCCGACCTTCTTTCTACTCAGGGCATCTCGGTATCCACTCCACTTGAGGCAGCAAACTCAGGTTCCCTCTCACATACCTATTGCTGAGGGAAGGCTCCTCTTGAGGTGCTTGGGGGAAATTTGGCCTACCTCTTCAATAGAATCCTGGGAATCAGCTCTCTTCTCGAGATGATATGGGGTGCATGGAGCTTTCCTTGAATTCCTGTGCTGAAATTGGTGTTCCTATAGGCTTGAGACATGTGTCTCAGGGAATCTCGGTAGTTTCCTGAAGGAAGTCAAGCCACTTGTTGTGTATGATGGGGAACAGGGTATTGCTCTGGAGCCAATGCAGGAGAATCAGGCATAATGTCGAGTTGATTTGGGCTACACCAAGCTATATCACATTCCTGCGGTGACATCAGTGTCCTTCTATACGTGTGAGGGTGTACCGGGGGACTCTCTAGAGTTCTGTCAAGCAAATCGAGGCTCCTAACGTGTCTGATTGGAAACATGGAATTGCTCTGCATGCAATGCAGGGGAATCGGCCTCATCTTGTGGTGAGGGGTAAGTCACATGGGTTTTCTTGAGTTGCGGCAGGAACCTGGGGTATATTCTCGAGTTGCGGCGGGATGGCCATTTGAAACTCGAGTTTGTTCAGTGAAGTCAGGACTCCTGTCTAGTTACGACGGACACCTCATGAATATATACTAGGTTTGGCAGGACAATACGGACGCTTCTGTAGGTGAGGTGATAGACCAAGCATGCCTTTCTACTTGGCACAGTGATATTGAGATTCCTATCCATTTTCAAGAAGAGTCTGGCATTGGCACCTTTTGAAGCATTGAATTCGGCCCACCTCTCGAGGTGTCAAGGGATGTGAGGCCCCCTTCCATATGAGGCAGGGACCTAGGGCTTTCTCTAGGGACTGCACCGAAGATTAAGACATGCCTTTATCTTGTGAGATGAAAGCCAAGCCTGCATTCAAGCCACTGGAAGGAAATCCGACCTTCTTTCTAGTCAGGGAATCTCAGTATCCACTCTAATTGAGGCAGCAAACTCAGGGTCCCTCTCACATAACTATTGCTGTGAGAAGGCTCCACTTGAGGTGATTGTGGAAAGTTGGCTCACCTCTTCCATCAAAGACAGGGAGTTAGCTCTCATCTTGAGATGATATGGGGTGCATGGAGCTTTCCTCAATTTGCTGTACTGATAATAATATTCATATAGATTTTAGATGGGTGTCTCAGGGAATCTTTGTAGTTCCCTAAAGGAAGTCAAGCCACTTGTTCTGTATGATGTGGAACACGGGATAGCTATGGAGCCAAGAAGGGCAAATGGGCGTCATCCCGAGTTGATTTGGGGTACACTGAGCTATTATGCATTCCTTAGGTGACATCAGTGTTCTTCTCTTCTTGTGACAGTGTTCTTGGGGACTCTCTGGTGTTCCATCAAGCAAATCAAGGCTCCTTACGTGTTTGATTAGAAACATGGGATTGCTCTGCATGCAATGCAGGGGAATCGAGCCTCATCTCCCCGCGAGGGGGCTGCCTCATGGGATTTCTCGAGTTGCGGCAGGAACCTGGGTTGTATTCTCGAGTTACAGCGGGGATGGCCATTAGAAACTCCACTTTGTTCAGCGAGGTTAGGACTCCTGTATAGTTATGACGGACACATCAGGAATCTAAACTAGGCTTGGCAGGATAATACAGACGCTTCTGGATTTGAGGTGGGAGACCAAGTGTCCCTTTCTAGTTTCCACAGAGATATTGGGATTCCTATCAATTTTCAAGAAGAGGCAGTCTTCGTCACCTTTTGAAGCATTGAACTCCATGGGCCGCTCAGGGTGTCAAGGGATGTGAGGTCCCCTGTCCAGATGAGGCTGGAAACTAGGGTATTTCCTAGGGTCTCCACAGATGATTCACACATCCCTTCATCTTGTGAGATGAAAGACGAGCCTGCATTCAAGCCACTTCAGGGAAATCCGACCTTATTTCTAGTCAGGGCATCTCGATATCCACTCCACTTGAGGCAGCAAATTCAGGGTCCGGCTCACATACCTATTGCTGAGGGAAGGCTCCTCTTGAGGTGCTTGTGGAAAGTTGGCCTACCTCTTCAATAGAATCCTGGGAATCAGCTCTCATCTCGAGACGATATGGGGTGCATGGAGCTTTCCTCGAGTTCCTGTGCTGAAAATGGTGTTTCTATACACTTGAGACGGGTGTCTCAGAGAATCTCTGGTGTTGACCAAACGAAGTCAAGCCACTTGTCCTGTGTGATGGGGAACGGGGATTGCTCTGAAGCCTGTGCAGGGGAATCAGTCGTCATTTTGATTTGATTTGGGTTACAACGAGCTATTTCACATTCCTGCAATGACATCAGTGTCCTCCCAGACTTCTGAGCGATTTCTGGGGGACTCACTGTAGTTCCGACAAGCAAATCGAGGCTCCTTATGTGTTTGATTGGGAACATGGGATTGCTCTACACACAGTGCAGGGGAATCGAGCCTCATCTCCCGGCAAGGGGGATGTCTCATGGGATTTCTCGAGTTGTGGCAGGAACCTGGGGTATATTCTCGATTTACAGCGGGGATGGCCATTCGAAACTCCACTTTGTTCAGCAAAGTCAGGACTCCTCTCTAGTTGTGACAGACACCTCAGGAATCTAAACTAGGCTTGGCAGGATAATACAGATGCTTCTGGAGGTGAGGTGTGAGACAAAGCGTCCCTTTCTAGTTTTCACAGAGATATTGGGATTCCTATCAATTTTCTAAAAGAGGCAGGCATCATCACCTTTTGAAGCATTGAACTCTGTGCACCTCTCGAGTTGTCAAGGAATGTGAGGCCCCCTGTCCAGATGAGGCGGGGAACTAGGGTTTTCTCTAGGGTCTCCACAGGGAATTCAGACATGTCATCATCTTGTGAGATGAAAGACAAGCCTGCATTCAAGCCACTTCAGGGAAATCCGACCTTCTTTCTAGTCAGGGCCTCTCAGTATCCACTCCACTTGAGGCAGCAAACTCAGGGTCCCTGTCACATAGCTATTGCTGAGGGAAGGCTCCTCTTGAGGTGCTTGTGGAAAGTTGGCCTACCTCTTCAATAGAATCCCGGGAATCAGCTCTCTTCTCAAGTCGATATGATGGTCATGGAGCTTTCCTCGAGTTCCTGTGCTGAAATTGGTGTTCCTATAGACATGAGACCTGTATCTCTGGGAATCTCTGGAGTTGCCTAAAGGAAGTTAAGCCACTTGTCGTGTATGATGGGGAACAGGGAATTGCTCTGGAGCCAATGCAGGGGAATCGAGCTTCATCTCGAGTTGATTTGGGCTGCACCAAACTGCTTCACATTCCTGCGGTGGTATCAGTGTCCTTCTAGACTTGTGAGGGTGTTCTTGGGGACTCTCTGGAGATCTGTCAAGCAAATCAAGGCTCCTTATGTGTTTGATTGGTAACAAGGAATTGCTCTGCATGCAATGCAGGGGAATAGGACGTCATATGGAGAGGATGGGGAAGTCTCATGGTTTTTCTCCAGTTGCGGCAGGAACCTGGGGTATATTCTCGAGATACAGCAGGGATGGCCATTCAAAATTCGTGTTTGTTCAGCGACGTCAGGACTCCTGTCTAATTATGATGGATACCTCAGGAATCTAAACTCACCTTGACAGGACAATACGGACGCTTGGCGGTGAGGCAGGAGACCGAGCATCACTTTCTAGTTGGCACAGTGATATTGGGATTCCTATCAATTTTCAAGAAGAGTCAGTCATCGTCACACTTGAAGCATTTAACCCTGCGTGACTCTCAAAGTGTCAAGGGATGTGAAGCCCCTTGTCCAGATGAGGCGGGGACTTAGGGCTTTTTCTAGGGTCTCCACAGGGGATTCAGACATGCCTTCATCTTGTCAGATGAAAAACGAGCCTGCATTGAAGCCACTGCAGGGAAATCCGGCCTTCTTCGAGTCAGGGCATCTCTGGGTCTATTTCACTCGAGGCAGAAAACGCAGGGTCCCTCTCTCATACTTATTGCTGAGGGAAAACACCTCTTGAGGTGCTTGTGGCAAATTGGCTTACCTCTTCAGTCAAAGGCACGGAATCAGCTCTCATCTCGAGACGTTATGGGGTGCACGAAGCTTTTCTAGATTTGCTGTACTGAAACTGATGTTCCTCTAGACTTGAGACGGGTGTCTCAAGGAATCTCTGGGGTTTTCTAAAGGAAGTCAAGCCACTTGTGTATGATGTGGAACTTGGGATGGCTATGGAACCAATTCAGGGGAAATGGGCTTCATCTCGAGTTGATTTGGGGTACAGTGAGCTATTTTGCATTCCTGAGGTGACATCATTGTTCTTCTCGTCTTGTGACAGTGTTCTTGGGGACTCTCTGGAGTTCAATCAGGCAAACCAAGGCTCCTTATGTGTTTGGTTGGGAACACAGAATTACCCTGCATGCAATACACGAGAATCGGGCCTCATCTTGCAGTGAGGGGGAAGTCTCATGGGTTTTCTCGAGTTGCGGCAGGAACCTGGGGTATATTCTCGAGTTACGGTGGGAATGGCCATTCGAAACTCGAGTTTGTTCAGCGAAGTCAAGACTCCTGTCTAGTTACGACAGATAACTCAGGAATCTAAACTAGCCTTGGCAGGACAATATGGACAGTTCTGGAGGTATGGCAAGAGACTAAGCATCCCTATCCAGTTGGCACAGTGATATTGGAATTCCTATCAATTTTCAAGAAGAGTCAGGCATCGTCACATTTTGAAGCATTGAACTCAGCGTTCCTCTCGCAGTGTCAAGGGATGTGAGGCCCCCTATCTAGATGAGGCGGGGACCTAGGGATTTCTCCAGGGTCTCCACAGAGGATTCAGACATCCCTTCATCTTGTGAGATGAAAGACGATCCTGCATTCAAGGCACTGCAGAAAAATCCGACCTTCTTTCTAGTCAGGGCATCTCGGTATCCATTCCACTTGAGGCAGCAAACTCAGGGTCCCTCTCACATACCTGTTGCTGAGGGAAGGCTCCTCTTGAGGTGCTTGTGGAAACTTCCCTACCTCTTCAATAGAATCCTGGTTATCAGCTCTCTTCTTGAGATGATATGGGGTGCATGGAGCTTTCCTCGTCTTCTTCTGCTGAAATTGGTGTTCCTATAGACTTGAGACGGGTGTCTCAGGGAATCTGTGGAATTGCCTAAAGGAAGTCCTCCCACTTGTCATATGATGGGGAACGGGAGATTGCTCTGGAGCCAATGCAGGGGAATCAGGTGTCATCTCGACTTGATTTGGCCTACACCGAGCTATTTCACATTCCTGCGGTGACATCAGTGTCCTTCCAGACTTGTGGGTGTGTTCATGGGGACTCTCTGGAGTTCCGTCAAGCAAATCAAGGCTCCTTTCGTGTTTGATTGGGAACTTGGAATTGCTCTGCACGCAATGCAGTGGAATCGGGCCTCATCTCTCGTCGAGGGGGAAGTCTCATGGTTTTTCTTGAGTTGCGGTGAGAACCTGGGGTATATTCTCCAGTTACGGCAGAGATGGCCATTCGAAACTCGTGTTTGTTCAGCTATGTCAGTACCCCTGTTTAATTATGAGTGACACCTCAGTAATCTAAACTAGGCTTGGCAGGACAATACGGATGCTTCTGGAGGTGAGGCGGGAGACTGAGGGTCAGTTTCTAGTTGGCACAGTGATATTGGGATCCCTATCAATTTTCAAGAAGAGTCAGACATCATCACCTTTTGAAGCATTGAACTCTGTGTGCCTCTCCAGGTGTGAAAGTAATGTGAGGCCCCCTGTGCAAATGAGTCGGAGAGCTAGGGCTTTCTATATGGTCTCCACAGGGGATTCAGACATGCCTTCATCTTGTGAGATGAAAAACGAGCCTGCATTTAATCCACTTCAGGGAAATCCGGGCTTCTTTCGTGTCAGGACATCTCGGGGTCCATTCCCCTTGAGGCATAAAACACAGGGTCCCTCTCATATACTTATTGTTCAGGAAATTGTCTTCTATAGGTGCTTGTGGAAAGTTGGCTTACCTCTTCAGTAAAAGACAGGGAATCAACTCTCATCTCAAGACGATATGGGGTGCACATAGCTTTTGTGGAGTTGCTGTACTGAAATTAATATTCATATAGACTTGAGACGGGTGTCTCAGGGAACCTCTGGAGTTTCCTAAAGGAAGTCAAGTCACTTGTTGTGTATGATGTGGAATGCAGGATGACTATATAGCCAATGCAGGGGAAATGTGCTTCATCTCGAGTTGATTAGGGGTACACTGAGCTATTTTGCGTTCGTGAGGTGACATCAGTGTTCTTCTCGTCTTGTGACAGTGTTCTTGGGGACTCTCTGGAGTTCCATCAAGCAAACCGAGGCTCCTTACATGTTTGGTTGGGAAAACGGAATTGCTCTACAGGCAATGCATGGGATTCGGGCCTCGTCTCGCAGTGAGGGGGAAGTCTCAGGGGTTTTCTCGAGTTGGGGCAGGAATCCGGGGTATATTCTCGAGTTACGGCGGGGATGGCCATTCAAAACTCGAGTTTGTTCAGCGAAGTCAGAACTCCTGCCTAATTATGACGGACACCTAACGAATCTAAACTAGTCTTGGCAGGACAATACGGAAGCTTCTGGAGGTGAGGGAGGAGACCAAGCATCCCTATCCAGTTTCCACAGTGATATTGGGATTCCTATCAATTTTCAAGAAGAGTCAGGTATCGTCACCTTTTGAAACATTGAACTCCGCATGCCTCTCGAGGTGTCAAGGGATGTGAGGCCCCCTATCCAGATGAGGTGGGGACCTAGGGCTTTCTCTAGGGTGTTCAAAGGAGACTCAGACATCCCTACATCTTGTGAGATGAAAGACAAGCCTGCATTCAAGCCACTGCAGGTAAATCCGACCTTCTTTCCAGTCAGGGCATCTCGTTATCCACTCCACTTGAGGCAGCAAACTCAGGGTCACTCTCACATACCTATTGCAGAGGGCAGGCTCCTCTTGAGGTGCTTGTGGAAAGTTGGCCCACCTCTTCACTAGAATCCTGGGAATCAGCTCTCTTCTCGAGATGATATGGTGTGCATGGAGCTTTCCTCGTTTTCTTGTGCTGAAATTTCTGTTCCCATAGACTGGAGACGGGTGTCTCAGGGAATCTCTGGAGTTGCCTAAAGGAAGCCCACCCACTTGTTGTTTATGATTGGGAATGGGGGATTTCTCTGGAGCCAATGCAGGGGAACCAGGCGTCATCTCGAATTCGTTTGGACTACACCGAGCTATTTCACATTCCTGTGGTGACATCAGTGTCCTTCCAGACTTGTGATGGAGTTCTTGTGCACTCTCTGGAGTTCCGTCAAGCAAATCAAGGCTCCTTATGTGTTTGATTGGAAACATGGAATTGCTCTGCATGCAATGCAGGGGAATCGGGCCTCATCTCTCAGCGAGTGGGAAGACTCATGGTTTTTCTCGAGTTGCATTGGGAAACTGGGGTATATTCTCGAGTTACGGCGGGGATGGCCATTCGAAACTCGTGTTTCTTCAGCGACCTCTGGTCTCCTTTCTAGTTACAATGGACACCTTAGGAATCTAAACTAAGCTTGGCAGGACATTACGGACGCTTCTGGAGGTGAGGCGGAAGACTGAGTGTCACTTTCTAGTTGGCACAGTAATATTCGGATTTCTTTCATTTTTTAAAAAGAGTCAGGCATCATCATCTTTTGAAGTATTGAACTACGCGCACCTCTCGAGGTTTCAAAGGGATGTGAAGCCCCCTGTCCTGATGAGGCGGAGACCTTACACTTTCACTAGGTTCTCCACAGGGGACTCAGACATCCATTCATCTTGTGAGATGAAAGACGAGCCTGCATTTAAGCCACTGCAGGGAAATTCGGCCTTCTTTTGAGTCAGGGCATCTCAGGGTCCTTTCCACTGGAGGCAGGAAACACAGGGTCCCTCTCACATACCTATTGCTGAAGGAAAACTCCTCTTGAGGTGCTTGTGGAAAGGTGGCTTAACTCTTCAGTTGAAAACAGGAAATCATCTCTCATCTCGAGAGGATATGGGGTGCACGGAGCTTTCCTCGAGTTGATGTACTGAAATTGATGTTCCTCTAGACTTGAGACGGCTGCCTAAGGGAATCTCTGGAGTTTCCTAAAGGAAATCAAGGCACTTGTGGCATATGACATGGAATGCGGGATGGCTATTGAGGCAATGCAGGGGAAATGATCTCCATCTCGGGTTGATTTGGGGTACACTGAGATATTTTGTGTTCCTTAGGAGACTTCAGTGTTCTACTCATCTTGTGACAATGTTCTTGGGGACTCTCTGGAGTTCCATCAAGCAAATCAAGGCTACTTACGTGTTTGATTGGGAATACGGAATTGCTCTGCATGCAGTGCAGGGATATAGGGCCTCATCTCGCAGCGAGGGGGATGTCTCATGGGTTTTATCGAGTTGCGGCGGTAACCTGGCATATATTCTCGAGTTACGGCGGGGATGACCATTAGAAACTCGAGTTTCTTTAGCAAAGTCAGGACTCCTGTCTAGTTACGAGAGACACCTCAGGAATCTAAACTAGGCTTGGCAGGACAATACAGATGCTTCTAGAGGTAAGGCTGGAGACCAAGCGTCCCTTTCTAGTAGGCACAGTGATATTGGGATTCCTATCAATTTTCAAAAAGAGTCAGGCATCATCACCTATTGAAGCACTGAACTTCGCGTGCCTCTCGAGTTGTCAAGGAATGTGAGGCCCCTGTCCAGATGAGGTGGGGACCTAGGGCTTTCTATAGGGTCTCCACAGGCAAAACAGAAATCCCTTCATCATTTGAGATGAAAGACGAGCCTGCATTCAAGCCACTGCAGGGAAATCTGACCTTATTTTGAGTCATGGCATCTCCTTATCCACTCCATGTGAGGCAGCAAACTCAGGGTCCCTCTCACATACCTATTGCTGAGGGAAGGCTCTTCTTGAGGTGCTTGTGGAAAGTTGGCCTTCCTCTTCAATAGAATCCTGGGAATCAGCTCTCTTCTTGAGACGATATGGGGTGCATGGAGCTTCCCTCGTCTTCTTCTGCTGAAATTGGTGTTCCTATAGACTGGAGACGGGTGTCTCAGTGAATCTCTGGAGTTGCCTAAAGGAAGCCAAGCAACTTTTTGAGTATGATGGGGAACGGGGGATTGCTCTGCAGCCAAAGCAGGGGAGTCGAGCATCCCCTGCTAGTCCCTAGTTGATTTGGGCTACCACGAGCTATTTCACATTCCTGCGGTGACATCAGTGTCCTTCTAAACTTCTGCGGGTGTTCCTGGGGACTCTCTGGAATTCCATCAAGCAAATCAAGGCCCCTTACGTGTCTGATTGGGAACACGGAATTGCTCTGCATGCAATGCAGGGAATCGGGCCTCATCTCTCGGCGAAGGGAAAGTCTCATTTCCTTTCTCAAGTTGCGGCGGGAACGTGGGGTATATTCTCGAGTTACGGCGGGGATGGCCATTCAAAACTCTTGTTTGTTCAGCGACGTCAGGGCTCCTGTCTAGTTACGACGGACATCTCAGGAATCTAAACTAGGCTTGGCAGGACAATATAGACACTTCTAGAGGTGAGGTGGGAGAACAAGGGTCATTTTCTAGTTGGCACAGTGATATTGGACTCCCTATCAATTTTCAAGAAGAGTTCGGCAACGTCACCTTTTGAATCATTGAACTCCCCGCATCTCTTGAAGTGTCAAAGGAGTGTGAGGCCCACTATCCAGATGAGGCGGAGACCTAGGTCTTTCTCTAGGGTCTCCAGAGGGGATTCAGACATCCATTCATCTTGTGAGATGAAAGACGAGCCTGAATTTAAGCCGCTGCAGGGAAATCCGACCATCATTCGAGTCAGGGCCTCTCGGGTTCCATTCCATTTGAGGCAGAAAACACAAGGTCCCACTCACATACCTATTCCTGAGAGAAAACTCCTCTTGAGGTGCTTGTGGAAAGTTGGCTTACCTCTTCAGTTGAAGACAAGGAATCAGCTCTCATCTCGAGACGATATGGGGTGCACGGAGCTTTCCTCGAGTTGCTGTACTGAAATTTATGTTCCTCTAGACTTGAGATAGGTGTCTCAGGGAATCTCTGGAGATTCTTAAAGGAAGTCAAGCCACTTGTTGTGTATGATATGGAATGCAGCATGGCTATGGAGCAAATGCACAGGAAATGGGCTTCATCTAGAATTGATTTGGGGTACAGCGAGGTATTTTGCATTCTTGCAGTGACATCAGTGTTCTTCTCGTCTTGTGACAGTGTTCTGGGGGACTCTCTGGAATTCAATTAAGCAAGTTGAGGCTCCTTACTTGTTTGGTTGGGAACACGGAATTGCTCTGCATGCAAACCAGGGGAATCAGTCCTCATCTTTCGGCGAGGGGTAAGTCTCATGGCTTTTTTCGAGTTGCAGCAAGAACCTGGGGTATATTCTCGAGTTACGGTGGGGATTGCCATTCAAAACTCGAGTTTGTTCAGTGAAGTCAGGATCCTGTCTAGTTACCAGGGACACCTCAGGAATCTAAACTAGGTTTGCCAGGACAATACGGACGTATTAGGCAGTGAGGCCGGAAACCAAGAGTCCCTGTCTAGTTGACACAGTGATATTGGGATTCCTATCAATTTTCAAGAAGAGTCAGGCATTGTCACCTTTTGAGGCATTGAACTCCGTGTGCCTCTCGAGTTTTCAGGGGATGTGAGGCCCCCTGTCCAGATTAGGCAGGGACGTAGGACTTTCTCTAGGGTCTCCACAGGGTCTTCAGACATCGCTTCATCTTGTGAGATGAAAGACGAGCCTGCATTCAAGCCACTGCAAGGAAATGCGACCTTCTTTCAAGTAAGGGTCTCTTGGTATCCACTCCACTTGAGGCAGAAAACTCAGGGTCCCTCTCACATACCTATTGCTGAAGGAAGGCTCCTCTTGAGGTGCTTATGGAAAGTTGGCCTACCTCTTCAATAGAATCCTGGGAATCAGCTCTCTTCTCAAGGTGATATGGTGTTCATGGAGCTTTCCTCGAGTTACTGTGCTGAAATGTGTGTTCCTATATATTTGAGACAGGTGTCTCAGGGAATCTCTGGAGTTGCATAAAGGAAGTCAGCCACTTGTGTATGATGGGGAATGGAGGATTGCTCTGGAGCCAATGAAGGGGAATCGGGCATCATCTCGAGTTGATTTGGGCTACACTGAGCTATTTCACATTCCTGCCGTGACATCAGTGTCCTTCTGGAGTTGTGAGGGTGTTCATGGGGACTCTGTGGAGTTCCGTCAAACAAATCAAGGCTCCTTATGTGTTTGATTGGGAACACGGAATTGCTCTGCACCCAATGCAGGGGAATCAGGACTCATCTCTCCGTGAGGGGGAAGTTTCATGGTTTTTCTCGAGTTGCTGCAAAACCCTGGGGTATATTATCGAGTTACGGCGAGGATGGATATTCAAAACTCGTGTTGGTTCAGCGACATCTGGACTTCTGTCTAGTTACGATGGACATCTCAGGAATCTAAACTAGGCTTGGCAGGAAAATACGGAAGCTTCTGGATGTGAGGCGGGCCACTGAGGGTCACTTTCTAGTTGACACAGTGAAATTGGGATACCTGTCAATTTTCAAGAAGAGTCAGGCATCGTCACCTTTTGAAGCATTGAACTCCGCGCGCCTCTCAAGGTGTCAAAGGGATGTGAAGCCCCCTGTACAGATGAGGAGGAGACCTAGAGCTTTCTATATGGTCTCCACAGGGGATTCAGACATGCCTTCATCTTGTGAGATGAAGGACGAGCCTGGATTTAAGCTACTGCAGGGAAATCCAGCCATCTTTCCAGTCAGGGCATCTCGGGGTCCATTCCACTTGAGGCAGAAAACTCAGGGTCATTCTCACATACCTATTGCTGAGGGAAAACTCCAATTGAGGTTCTTGTGGAAAGTTGGCTTACCTGTTCAGTCAAAGACAGGGAATCAGCTCTCATCTCGAGACGATATGGTGTGAACGGAGCTTTCCTCGATTTGCTGTACTGAATTGACTTCAGACGGATGTCTCAGGGAATCTCTGGAGTTTCCTAAAGGACTACAAGCCACTTGGTGTGTATGATGTGGAACGCGGGATGGCTAAGGAGCCAGTGCAGTGGATATCGGCTTCATCTCGAGTTGATTTGGGGTACACCAAGCTCTTTTGCTTTCCTGAGGTGACATCAGTGTTCTTCTCGTCTTGTGACCATGGTCTTGTGGACTCTCTGGCGTTACATCAAGCAAATCGAGGCTCCTTACGTATTTGATTGGGAACACGGAATTGCTCTGCATGGAAAGCAGGGGAAGCGGGCCTCATCTAGCGGCGAGGGGGAAGTCTCATGGGTTTTTTCGAGTTGCGACAGAAACCTGGAGTATATTCCCGAGTTACGTCGGGAATGGCCATTTCAAACTTGAGTTTGTTCAGCGACATCAGGATTCCTATCTAGTTACAATGGACACCTCACGAATCTAAACAATGCTTGGCAGGACATTACAGACGCTTCTGGAGGTGAGTCGGGGGACCAAGCGTCCCTTTCTAGTTGGCACAGTGATATTGGGATTCCTATCAATTTTCAAGAAGAGTCAGGTATCGTCACCTTTTGAAGCATTGCAATCTGTGGTCCTCTCGAGGTGTCAAGGGTTGTGAGGCCCCCTGTCCAGATCAGGCGGGGACCTAGGGCTTTCTCCAGGGTCTCCACAGGGGATTTAGACAACCCTTTATCTTGTGAGATGAAAGACAAGCCTGCATTCAAGCCAGTGCAGGGAAATCTGACCTTCTTTCGAGTCAGGGCATCTTGGTATCCACTCCACTTGAGGCAGCAAACTCAAAGACCCTCTTTCACACCTATTGCTGAGGGAAGGTTCCTCATGGGGTGCTTGTGGAATGTTGGCCTACCTCTTCAATAGAATTCTGGGAATCAACTCTCTTCTCGAAACGATATGGGGTGCATGGAGGTTTCATCAATTTCCTGTGCTGAAATTGGTGTTCCTAAAGACTTGAGACGGGTGTCTCAGCGAATCTCTGGAGTTTCCTAAAGGAAGTCAGCCAGTTGTCGTGTATGATGGGAAATGGGGTTTGCTCTGGAGCCAATGCAGGGGAATCGGGCATCATCTCGAGTTGATTTGGGCTACACCGAGCTATTTCACCTTCCTGCGGTGACATGAGTGTCCTTCTAGACTTGAGAGGGTGTGTTTGAGTACTCTCTGGAGTTCCGTCAAGCAAATCAAGGCTCCTTACGTGTTTAATTGGGAACACGGAATTGCTCTGCATGCAATGCAGGGGAATCAGGCCTCATCTCTCGGCGAGGGGGAAGTCTCATGGTTTTTCTCGAGTTGCGGCAGGAACCTGAGTTATATTCTCAAGTTACCGTGGGGATGGCCATTCAAAACTCGTGTTTCTTCAGCGACGTCAGGACTCCTGTCTAGTTATGATGGACACCTCAGGAATCTAAACTAGGCTTGACAGGACAATACATACGCTTCTGGAGGTGAGGTGGGAGACGGAGGGTCCCTTTCTAGTTGGTACAGTGATATTGGGTTCCTATCAATTTTCAAGAAGAGTCAGGCATCGTCAACTTTTGAAGCATTGAACTCCGCGTGCCTCTCAAAGTGTCAAAGGATGTCAGGTCACCTGTCCAGATGAGGCGGAGACCTAGGGCTTTCTCTAGGGTCTCCACAGGGGATTCAGACATCCCTTCATCTTGTGAGATGAAAGACGAGCCTGCTTTTAAGCCACTGCATGGAAATCCGGCCTTCTTTCGAGTTAGGGCATCCCGGGGTCCAATTCAATTGAGGCAGAAAGCACAGGGTCCCTCTCACATACCTATTGCTGAGGGAAAACTCCTCTTGAGGTGCTTGTTGAAATTTGGCTTACATTTTCAGTCGAAGACAGGGAATGAGCTCTGATATTGAGACGGTATTGTGTGCATGGAGCTTTCCTCGAGTTGCTGTACTGAAATTGATGTTCCTCTAGACTTGAGACGGGTTTCTCAGGGAATCTCTGGAGTTTCCTAAAGGAAGTCAAGCCACTTGTTGTTTATTATGTGGAACGTGGGATGGCTATGGAGCCAATGCTGGGGAAATGTGCTTCATCTCGTGTTGATTTGGTGTACACTGAGCTATTTTGCATTCCTGAAGTGACATCAGTGTTCTTCTCGTCTTGTGACAGTGTTCTTGTGGACTCTCTGGAGTTCCATCAAGCAAATCGAGGCTCCTTATGTGTTCAATTGGTAACAGGAAATTGCTCTGCATGCAATGCAGGGGAGTCTGGCCTCATCTCTCGGCGAGGGGGAAATCTCATGGGTTTTCTTTAGTTGCCGCAGGAACCTGGGGTATATTCTCGAGTTACGGCGAGGATGGCCATTTGAAACTCGAGTTTCTTCAACGAAGTCAGGACTCCTGTCTAATTACGACGGACACCTCAGGAATCTAAACTAGGCTTGGCAGGAAAATACAGAAGCTTCTGGACATGAGGCGGGCCACCGAGGGTCACTTTCTAGTTGGCACAGTGAAATTGGGATTCCTATCAATTTTCAAGAGGAGTAAGGCATCCTCACCCTTTGAAGCATTGAACTCCACGCACCTCTCAAGGTGTCAAAGAGATGTGAAGCCCCCTGTACAGATGAGGCGGAGACCTAGAGCTTTCTGTATCGTCTCCACAGGGGATTCAGACATCCCTTCATCTTGTGAGATGAAGGACAATCCTGGATTTAAGCCACTGCAGGAAAATACGGCCTTCTTTCGAGTCAGGGCATCTCGGGGTTCATTCCACTTGAGGCAGAAAACTCAGGGTCCCTCTCACATACCTATTGCTGAGGGAAAACTCCAACTGAGGTCCTTGTGGAAAGTTGGCTTACCTCTTCAGTCAAAGACAGGGAATCAGCTCTCATCTCGATACGATATGGTGTGAACGGAGCTTTCCTCGAGTTGCTGTACTGAAATTGACGTTCCTCTAGACTTGAGACGGGTGTCTCAGGAAATCTCTGGAGTTTCCTAAAGGACGTCAAGCCACTTGTTTTGTATGATGTGGAATGTGGGATGGCTATAGAGCGAGTGCAGTGGAAATATGCTTCATCTCGAGTTGATTTGGGGTACACCAAGCTCTTTTGCTTTCCTAAGGTGACATCAGTGTTCTTCTCGTCTTGTGACCATGTTCTTGGGGACTCTCTGGAGTTCCATCAAGGAAATCGAGGCTCCCTACGTGTTTGATTGAACACAGAATTGCTCTGCATGGAATGCAGGGGAATCGTTCCTCATCTAGTGGCGAGGGGGAAGTCTCATGGGTTTTATTGAGTTGCGACAGAAACCTGGAGTATATTCCCGAGTTACATCGGGGATGGCCATTTCTAACTCGAGTTTGTTCAGCAGCATCAGGACTCCTATCTAGTTATGATGGACACCTCAGCAATCTAAATGATGCTTGGCCGGACATTTCAGACGCTTCTGGAGGTGAGTTGGGGGACCAAGCATCCCTTTCTAGTTGGCAGAGTAATATTGGGGTTCCTATCAATTTTCAAGAAGAGTCAGGCATTGTCACCTTTTGAAGCATTGCAATCTGTGGGCCTCTCGAGGTGTCAAGGGTTGTGAGGCCCCCTGCTCAGATCAGGCGGGGACCTAGGGCTTTCTCTAGGGTCTCCACAGGCGATTTAGACAACGCTTTATCTTGTGAGATGAAAGACGAGCCTGCATTGAAGCCAGTGCAGGGAAATCTGACCTTCTTTCGAGTCAGGGCATCTTGTTATCCACTCCACTTGAGGCAGCAAACTCAGAGACTGTCTTTCACACCTATTGCTGAGGGAGGGTTCCTCATGTGGTGCTTGTGGAATGTTGGCCTACCTCTTCAATAGAATTCTGGGAATCAACTCTCTTCTTGAAACAATATGGGGTGCATGGAGGTTTCATCGAGTTCCTGTGCTGAAATTGGTGTTCCTATATATTTGAGATGGGTGTCTCAGGGAATCTCTGGAGTTGCCTAAAGGAAGTCAGCCACTTGTCCTGTATGATGGGGAATGGGGTTTGCTTTGGAGCCAATGCAGGGGAATCGGGCATCATCTCAAGTTGATCTGGGCTACTGAGCTATTTCACCTTCCTGCGGTGACATGAGTGTCCTTCTAGACTTGAGAGGGTGTGCTTGGTGACTCTCTGGAGTTCTGTCAAGCAAATCAAGGCTCCTTACGTATTTAATTGGGAACACGGAATTGCTCTGCATGCAATGCAGGGGAATTGAGCCTCATCTCTCGGTGAGGGGGAAGTCTCATGGTTTTTCTCGAGTTGCGGTGGGAACCTGAGTTATATTCTTGAGTTACCATGGGGATGGCCATTCAAAACTCGTGTTTGTTCAGCGACATCAGGACTCCTGTCTAGTTATGATGGACACCTCAGGAATCTAAAGTAGGCTTGACAGGACAATACATGCGCTTCTGGAGGTCAGGTGGGAGACCGAGCGTCACTTTCTAGTTGGTACAGTGATATTGGGATTCCTATCAATTTTCAAGAAGAGTCAAGCATCGTCAACTTTTGAAGGGTTGAACTCCGCACGCCTCTCGATGTGTCAAAGGATGTGAGGTCACCTGTCCAGATGAGGTGGAGACCTAGGGCTTTCTCTAGGGTCTCCACAGGGGATTCAGACATCCCTTCATCTTGTGAGATGAAAGATGAGCATGCTTTTAACCCACTGCATGGAAATCTGGCCTTCTTTCGAGTCAGGGCATCTCGGGATCCAATCCAATTGAGGCAGAAAACACAGGGTTCCTCTCACATACCTATTGCTGAGGGAAAACTCCTCTTGAGGTGCTTGTGGAAAGTTGGCTTACCTTTTCAGTCGAAGACAGGGAATGAGCTCTGATATTGAGACGATATTGGGTGCACGGAGCTTACCTCGAGTTGCTGTACTGAAATTGATGTTCCTCTAGACTTGTGACGGGTGTCTCAGGGAGTCTCTGGAGTTTCCTAAAGGAAGTCAAGCCACTTGTTTATGATGTGGAATGCGGCATGGCTATGGAGCCAATGCAGGGGAAATGTGCTTCATCTCGTGTTGATTTGGTGTACACCGAGCTATTTTGCATTCCTGAGGTGACATCAGTGTTCTTCTCGTCTTGTGACAGTGTTCTTGTGGACTCTCTGGAGTTCCATCAAGCAAATTGAGGCTCCTTACATGTTTTATTGGGAACACGGAATTGCTCTGCATGCAATGCAGGGGAATCGGGCATCATCTCTCGGTGAGAGGGAAGTCTCATGGGTTTTCTCGAATTGCGGCAGGAAAAGTTACGATGGGGATGGCCATTCGAAACTCGAGTTTTTTCAGCTAAGTCAGGACACCTGTCTAGTTATGATGGACACCTCAGGAATCTAAACTAGGCTTGGCAAGACAATATGGACTCTGCTGGAGGTGAGGCAGGAGACCATGCCTCCCTTTCTAGTTTCCACAGTGATATTGGGATTCCTATCAATTTTCAAGGAGAGCCAGGCATCGTCACCTTTTGAAGCATTGAACTACAAGTGCCTCTCGATGTGTCAAGGGATGTGAGGCCCCCTGTCCAGATGAGGCAGTTACGTAGGGCTTTCTCTAGGGTCTCCACAGGGGATTCAGACATCCCTTTGAGAGGGTAACAGGCAGGAAGGCCAGGGGTCTCCAGGTGGAGAAAGGAGGCTGCAGTTGCCAGACATTTCTATCACTCTTAAGCAGCAGGGAGAAACAAAGCAGCGATACGTTTTCTTCTCTGTACAAATTTAAAAGAAAGTTTCTCTCAACATGCTGTGTGGCCATGACACCTGGTCTCACCTGAAGCTCACTACTCTCAAACCTCGAGTTAACCAATACATTTCTTTTTCTTATGAAAATGTTGTCTTAAGCTATGTTAATGAACCCCAGGCTCTATCTTCAAGTTGGTTCTGCAAAACTGCCTAAATTACTTACTCAGGTATTGTGCCCCTAATCTATGTAAACGAAACTATTTGTTGGTATTCTGCCCTTCTCAATCGTTTTATGGCCAAGGATGAATTATCTGGTGCCATCTTAAATTTTATGACATTCCTTTCTTTTCAGACTGTGAGTGAGTATATAACACACAGCTAAAGACTAGGAGGGGGGTATTCTTTTGCCCCCTTCTGATGCCTATGTCATAAGCTTTCCGTATCTCCTTTATACTTTAATAAAACTTTATTACACAAAAGCTCTGAGCGATCCAGCCTCTTCTCTGGCCCCGGATTGAATTCATCTCATCCAGAGGCCAAGAATCCCGTGCCTAATCATTCAGCAACAGCCTTTCATCTTGGGGGCTCTTCCGGGATCCTTCAGGACAAGGTAAGGATGCTTGGAGCTCTAGTTCTTTGTCCTCCTAACGAACACGTTTTCCACTGTACTTTACTAACTCTTCGGTGTTCTTGTGTGAATGAATGAAATGCCCTGCGTGAAGCAAATGAGGAGCCCTGCTTTGTGGTTCCGCAGTGACCTCATAAGGCTTATGGCAGAAACCTGTCGGGGGTTTATACCAACCTGCCAATGCCAAGAGGCAACCAATGTCTCTTTTGGGAACCGACCAGAAACGGGAGAAGCATGTGGACCAAACTCTCCTTTCTCAGTCAACTTTTTGGTCTCCTTGACCATTTCATAACTCCTTGGGAATTAGAAGTACTCACCTAATCTATCAGATCATAGGCTTTCAAGGGACTTGTAATCTATGTTGCTACTCTACTGTGACCTAGGTCTCAAACTGGGATTGGTAGTGAGGAAGCGCCTAGCCTTGCTAGGCACGGCTATGTTGTGGAAGCTAGATGGAGCTCTAACTGCAAGAGCATCTCTGAGGTTAAAGGTTACTCGGATTGGAATTGCTATGGTTTTTTCCTTTGGTAACACTGGCTCTTAGTAGACCAGAGAAGGCTCTTATACTGGTGTGGTGATGCTTGGAAGGAACATCTCAGTTTCATGTTTGTATCAGTCTTACTGTGGTCAGGAACATATTCAGGGTCGTGCACAGGCACTCATGTGACAAATGTTTCCCCCAGAGGTCTAAGTTTGTGAAGCATTCTGGAAGGTTACTCTGACTGCATCCCGGGTGGCATCAGAGGCAAGCGAGGTGAAGGGCTGGACGTTAGTCAGGGATGCCATCAGGTCTACCCCTGGTGCATCCCCACCCCATCTCGGTGGTAGAACCGGGAGGGATGAGCATGACGCCTGCGTCGGTAAGGGACAGACTAAGTACGACCAGGAAGGAAAGCTTTTGGTGTAACGTCTGTCTACACCCCCATCTAGAGCAGGGAGGGACGCCTCCGGTAGAAAAAATGGTGCTAGTCGCTTTTTTTCTCTCTTACAGATGGGAGCTAACAATTCCAGCCTCACTCCTTTGAACTGTATCCTGAAAAACTGGGATGTATTTGATCCCCAGGGCTTAAAGAAGACACACCTGGTCTTCCTATGTGATACTGCATGGCCGTGGTACCCACTGGAGGATGGCGAATGGTGGCCAGTTGGAGGGTCTCTTAAGTATAATACTGTTTTACAATTAGACCGGTTCTGTAAAAAGCAAGGGAAATGGGTAGAAGTAGCGTATGTGTTGCCCTTTTTCTCTCTGCGAAATATGCCAGACTTATGTCCTAAGGGTGTAGATTTGGGTGTGAAACCTTCCACTCCCCCCTGTCCTCCTACTTTGCCCCCGTATCCGGGGCTCCAAGCTGAGGCTCAAACTGCTTTGGTCTCAGTGGAAACACAAACTGAGACTCAAACTGCTTTGGTCTCAGTGGAAACACAAACTGAGACTCAAACTGCTTTGGCCTTAGTGGAAACACAAACTGAGACTCAAACTGTTTTGGTCTCAGTGGAAACCCAAATTGAAATTCGAACTGCTCACGTAGAGGTCCAAACAACTCCTGTCTCAGTACGACTTCAGACTACTATGGTTTCTGTAGAAACTCAGACCATCGAAGTAAGAGATGAAAGGGAGGACAGGAGGCAAAGAGATAAAGAAAAGCAGGTTTCTCCAGTCTATCCTTGGGATATGTGCGGAGCAGCCAGAGAGACTGAGGGACAGCCACTCATGTTGTTGCCCCTTCATGAAGTACCTACCGGGAGAAATTATCAGTCTATGAGAGTTAATAAGCCTTTTTCTTATCAAGCGATACAAAGAATTAAGGAGGATCTGGGAGACTATTTAGAGGACCCAGAAAAATATATTAGAGCTTTTAAAGGTGTTACTCTGCATTATGACCTTACTTGGAAAGATGTGATGTATATCTTGGGACAAACGTTGACTCCCAACTCAAAGCCTCGAGTTTTGGGAAAAGCAGTTGCTTATGGAGATGAATGGCTTGGTAATGAATCAGTAGGAAAGAGAGAGGATGAGATAACTGCCCTCCCCACTGGGAGTCAGGCGGTCCCAGCTACAGAACGAGACTGGGACTATAACACTGCTAAAGGAAGATGGGATCAGAGTCATTTTGTCAGATGTATTCTTGAAGGACTCAGGCAGGTGCGTTCTAAGCCTTTAAACTATGGTAAACTGGCAGACATAGAACAGGAGGAGAAGGAAGCTCCTGGTAAATTCCTAGACAGACTGAGAGAAGCCCTTCGCAGATTCACTGAGATTGATCCCAAAAGTGAAGAGGGAAAAGTGATCTTAAAAGATAGATTTCTCACTCAGTCAGCTCCAGGTATTCGCCGTAAGTTATCAAAATGGGTGCATAGGCCAAATCAGTCTTTAGATTGTGGGGCTGCCGAATTGTTTGATGTATTTTGACTAGTCGATATCTAGTTTCCCTTTTACCAGTGTCTATAATTCATGTGTCTGATATTTTTCTTGTTGTTTTTTGAAGCTGAGAAGTAAGTTTTATTATGTGGGGTTGCTGGGGCTGGGGGCTGGCAGGCGGCTGGGACTTGGGTTTCGGTTTCCCATGAAATGGTAGGATTCCCCATCCCCATCGGGTGACCTGGAGCCAGCCAATCAATATGCACCCAGTAAAAGCCCGTGGGAGAGCTGAAAAGCCCATGGGCACCTAAGTTTGAACAAAAGCCCACACCGTTTGTACCAATAGAATTGCTTTAAGTTTGAAGAAAAGCCCGCAACGTTGTACCAATAGAATTGCTTTGTAAACATGTAGCCTGAAGTTTGTACCAATAGGATTGCTTTGCAAACGTGTAATCAATCACTTTGTAACCCATATGTAACATGCTGATAATGTGTTTTTTTGCCTATAAAAGCTTGCCCAATTTACTGTTCGGGGTGCTTTGCCTCCCAGGAGATCAGAGTCACCCGGTTTGCACAACCGACAATAAACCCTCTTGTGTGTTGCATCTGCTGGACTGGATCATTGGGTCGCATGGTTTTCCCTCCTTGGAACAAAGGCCCGAATTTTGGGTCTTACATTTGGGGGCTCGTCTGGGATCGGGAAAGCCTCGGACCCAATACCAACACCAGCAGGAGGTAAGTTCGGCCGGCATTGAATCTATGGTATCTGTTATCTGTCTGTACTCTGTTTCGGTACCCGTACGGGCTCAGTAGGAATTCGTGAAGCGGACTGACGGGTCCATGGGCTTCCGAATTTCAACCCTGGAGGACGCTCCAGGGGTGATTTGGGTGGCTGGGGGTGAGCAGACCGTCCTCCTGCCAGGGGTGCGACACTTTCAGTCTCTGCTCCCGTCTGAATTGTTACTTTCGATTTGGCACCGATTCTGTGCTGCGCGGCTTCTGGTCTGTGTTTCATGTGTCTGTTTTGTGAGTCTCTTGGTGTATTTCTGTTTCCCCCTTCCTCCCAGCATGGGACAAAGACTAACCACCCCCCTAAGTTTGACTCTAGGACATTGGAAAGAAGTCAAAGACTGAGCCAACAAGCTATCGGTAGAAGTAAGAAGAAAGAAATGGCAGACCCTTTGCAGTTCCGAATGGCCAACCCTTGACGTGGGATGGCCTCAGGATGGCAATTTTAACATAGATTGTATCCTACAGGTCAAAGAGCAAGTATTCGACACAGGACCACACGGACCCCCTGACCAAGTCCCCTACGTAATTACTTGGGAAAGCCTGGTACTAGACCCCCCGCCCTGGGTGGCACCCTTCGTGACAATGAAATCGAGGGTCCCCAACGCCACTGCCATGGTGCCCACAGCTCCCCCAGCCCAGTCCTCCCTCTACCCCCTCTTAGAAAAAGAAAAATTAGAGGCCAGACCAAAGCCAGAGGACCCGGTCTTGATTGATCTTTTGTCTGAAGACCCCCCTCCTTACCAAGCTCTTCCAATGCCGGCACCACCGCCAGTCGGCCCTCCGCCAGCCTCCACCGAGGCCCGCTCCCCCAACACCACCAGTCCAGCGGCCGACGAGGGAACAAGTGCCCCATCCCCTGTCGCCTCCTGGTTACGCCTGCGAAGGGATCCAAGGGAGGGAGAGACGGGAGAATGGAAAGCTCAGGTGTTCCCTTTAAGAACTGTAGGAGGGCCAGGAAACCAAGTTCAGTACTGGCCATTCTCGGCCTCCGACCTGTATAACTGGAAAACCCATAATCCTCCTTTCTCTAAAGATCCATTAGCCCTCACAGGACTAATTGAATCCATCTTGTT
>SNSB01004107.1:15928-34455 GCA_012922965.1 Capreolus pygargus
TGGAGGCTCTCAAAGAAGCTGGCTGATTAAAAGCCTAGTGTGGATGTCTTTTTACTCTCATAGGTTGGGATTATTTAAATTCAACATATTCTCTGTTTCCAGAATCCAACTAGAGAAGCTATTGGACTTTGTTCCTTTAGACTCTTGGATTTTCATTTCCTCACCCCCACCCTCTTTTTAAAGTAACCACAACTTTTCTGATTGAAAGAGTGAAAGTCCAGTATACACAATGACGCACTGCTGGGAACCTATCAGCGCTGGAGGTGGGGTAGGAGGATCAGCTGTCGTCAATCTCCTGATAACATGCTGGCAAGTGCAGGGGAAGGAGACTCATGCTCATCTTGAATATGGTGTTTGTCAGGGAAGGAAATGGTGCCACTCTGTTCTCTTAGATCCTAACATAGTCTCTTCACTCAAGTGATCTGGAAACTTGGTGTTGAGACGTAATCAAACATGTCTTATAACCCGAAGAAGGAGTTTAATCAGTTGGGGACTTGAACACAGAATCAATGACAACACACACTTGGTTTTAATGTTTAGGATCGCTACATTTTCTTTTCCGACTGGTATGATGTGAGCTCTCATTGCAGTTTTGATTTGTATTTCTCTAATAATTAGTGATGTTGATCATCTCTACATGTGTTTGATGGTCATCTGTATAGAAATGTCTGTTTAGGTCTCCTGCTCATTTCTTGATTGGTTTGTTTATTTATTTATTTTTATATTGAGCGTCGTGAGCTGTATGTATATTTTGGAGATTAATCTGTTGTCATTTGCTTCATGTGCAAATATTTTCTCCCATGCTGAGGATTGTCTTTTCATCTTGTTTATGGTTTCCTTTGCTGTGCAAAAGCTTTTAAATGTTTTTAAATCCCATTAGCTTATTACACTGAGAGGTGGGTCATAAAAGATCTTGCCGCAATTTACATCAAAGAGTGCTCTGCTTACGTTTTCCTTTAAGAGTTATTATAGTTTCTGGCCTTATGTTTAAGTCTTTGATCCATTTTGAGTTTATTTTTGTATATGGTGCTAGCAGGGCTTCCCATGTGGTGCTGGTGGTAAAGAACCTACCTGCTAATGCAGGAGACAGATGAGATGTGAGTTTGCTCCTGGGTGGAGAAGATCTCCTGGAGGAAGGCGTGACAACCCACTCCAGTATTCTTTCCTGAAGAATCCCATGAACAGAGGAGCCTGGCAGACTATAGCCCATAGGCTTGCAAAGAGTCAGGATGCCTGTAGCGACCTGCATGCACTCATGGTGTTAGGGAGTTTTCTAATTTCATTCTTTTACATGTAGCTGTCCAGATTTCCCAGCACCACTTACTGAAGAGGCTGTCTTTGCTCCATTGTATATTCTGTCATAGATTAGGTGACAATAGGTGGGTGGTTTTGTCTTGGACTTTCTGTATTGTTCCATTGATCTATATTTCTATTTTCTGTGCCAGTGTCATACTATCTTGATTATTGCAGCCCTGTAGTACAGTCTGAAGTCAGGGAAACTGATTCTTCCAACTCCTTTTTTTTTTTTTTTTTTGCTTCAAGATTTGCTTTGCTATTCGAGGTCTTTTGTGTTTTCATAGAAATTGTAAACATTTTTTTCTAGTTCCATGAAAAACACCATTGATAATTTGATAGGGTTTGCATTGAATCTGTAGATAGCTTTGAGTGGTATAGTCTTTTTCACAATATTGATTCTTCAGTCCAAGAACATGGTATATCTCTTCATCTGTTTATAACATCTTTGATCTCTTTCATCACTATCTTATGGCTTTTGGTGTGCAGGTCTTTTTCCTCCTTAGGTAAGCTTATGTCTATGTATTTGTTGTTGTTGCAATGGTAAATGGGAGTCCTTCCTTAATTTCTCTTTCTGATCTTTCATTGTTAGCGAACAGGAATGCAAGAGATTTCTGTATACTAATTTGTATTCTGTGACTTTACTAAATTCATGGATTAGCTCTAGTTGTTTTCTAGTGGTATTTTTAAGATTTTCTTTACATAATATCAAGTTATTGGCAAACAGTGATAGATTTATTTCTTCTTCTTTTCTTCTTTCTTTCTTTCTTTCTTTTTTTTGCCAATTTAGGTTTCTTTTACTTCTTTTTCTTTTCTGATTGCTGTGGCTTGGACTTTCAAAACTATGCTTAATAATAGCAGTGAGAGTGGACACCCTTATCTTGTTCCTGATCTTAGAAGAAATGCTTACAGTTTTTCACCATTGAGAACATTTATTGCAGATTTGTTATGTATTAAATATGACCTTTATTATATTGAGGTAGGTTCCTTCTGTGCCCAGTTTCTGGAGAGGTATCTAAAATGGGTGTTGAATTTTGTTGAAAGATTTGTTGCATCTGTTGAGATATATAACATAACTTTCATTCTTCAATTTGTTAATATGGGGTATCACATTAATTGCTTTGCATATATCAAAGAATCCTTCATCCCTGCAATAAATCCCACTTGATCATGGTATATGATCTTTTTAATGTGTTAATGGATTCATTTTGTTTTATTTTATTGAGGATTTTTGTGTCTATCTTCATCAGTGTTGTTGGCCTGTAATTTTTTTGTTTATGATAGTTTTGATTTTGTTATCAGGGTGATGGTGGTCTTATTGAATGAGCTTGGGAGTGTTCCTTTTTCTGCAATTTTTGGAAGAGTTTGAGAAGGATAGGTGTTAGTTATTAACTAAGTGGTTGATAGAATTCACCAGTGATCATCTGGTCCTGGACTTTTGTTTATTGGATGATTTTTCATCATAATTTCAACTTAATTATTTGTAATTGGTCTGTTAGTATTTTCTATTTCTTTCTGGTTCAGTGCCTTTCTAAGAATTTGTCCATTTCTTCCAAGTTGTCCATTTTATTGTCATACAGGAATGGTAGTGAAGCTCATAGTAGACTCTTATGATCCTTTGTATTTCTGTAGTGTCAGTTGTAACTTCTTTTTCATTTCTAATTTTATTGATTTGCAGCTTCTCCCTTTTTTCTTGATGAGTCTGGGTAATGATTTGTCAATTTTATTTATCTTCTCAAAGAATCAGCTTTTAGTTTTATTGATCTTTGCAGTTTTTTTTTTTTTTTTCATATCCATTTCACTTATTTCTGTTCTAATCTTTGTGATTTCTTTCCTTAACTTTGGGCTAACAAAGCCTAACTTTGGGCTTTGTTTGCTCTTCTATTTCTAGCTGCTTTAGACATAAGGATAGAGTGTTTGTTTGGGATTATTACTGTTTCTTGAGATAGAACTGTATTGCTATAAACTTCCATTTTAGAACTGCTTTTGCTGCATTCCATAGATTTTGGTTCATTGTATTTTCATTGTCATTTGTTTCTAGGTATTCTTTTATTTCCTCTTTTATATCTTCAGTATTCTCTTGGTTTATTCATAGCAAATCATTTAGTTTACATGTGTTCGTATTTTTTACAGTTTTTCCCTGAAATTAATTTCTAATCTTACAGTGTTGTGGTCAGAAAAGACGCTTGATATGATTTCAATATTGTTTACTTTACCAAGCCTTGATTTGTGACTCAAATTGTGATCTATCTTGGAGAATGTTCTGTGTGCACCTGAGAAGAAATTGTATTCTGCTGCTTTGGAATGGAGTGTCCTGTAAATAGCAATTAAGTCTATTTGTTTTAATGTGTCATATAAAGTTTGTGCTTGCTTATTAATTTTCTGTCTGGCTAACCTATCTATTGGTATAAGTGGAATGTTAAAGCCCCCCATTATCATTGTACACACCATCAGTTTCCCCTTTTGTGGATATTAGCATCTGTCTTGTATATTGAGGTGTTCCTATATTAGATGCATAAATATTTACAATTGCTATATCTTCTTCTTGGATTGATCTTTTCATCATTATGTAGTGTCCTTCCTTGTCTCTTTTAAAGAGACAAAACTCATAAAGATATGGGTTTTACTACTCCAACTTTCTTTTGGTTTCCTTTTGCATGAGATACCTTTCTCCATTTCCTCTCTTTTCAGTCTCTGTGTGTCTCTAGGTCTGAAGTGGGTCTCTTGTAGACAACTTATATATGGTCTTTTAAAAAAATAGCCATTTAGTCAGTCCATTTCTTTTGATTGGAGCATTTAATCCATGTAAACTTAAGGTAATTATCAATGTGTATATTCCTATTACCATTTTCTTAATTGCTTTCAGTTTGTTTTTGTTGGTCTTTTTCTTCTCTTGTATTTCCTACCTAGAGAAGTTATTTTAGCATTTATTGTAAGGTTGGTCTGGTGGTGCTGAATTCTCTTAGCTTTTGCTTGTCTGCAAAGTTTTTGATTTCTCTGTCAAATTTGGATGAGGGTTCAGCTGGATGGAGTAATCTTGGTTGTAGGTTTTCCCCTTTCATCACTTTAAATATATTCTGCCACTTACTTTTGGCCTGTAGAGTTTCTGCTAAAATATTAGTTGATAACCTTATGGGGATTCTCCTGTATGTTATTTGTTGATCTTCCCTCGCTGTTTTTAATATTTTTTCTTTGTATTTATTTTTTGATAGTTTGATTAATATGTGCCTCAGCATGTTTCCCTTTGGGTTTACCTTGTATGGACCTCTCTGCACTTCCTGGACTTGATTGATTATTCTCTTTCTTATGTTAGGGAAGCTTTCTACTATAGTCTCTTGAACTATTTTCTCAGATGCTTTCACTTTGTCTTCTGGGAACTCTATAATTTGAATGTTGGTGCATGTAATGTTATCCCAGAAGTCTCTGAGGCTGACGTCAATTTTTTTTTTCTTTTTTAAAAAATTCTGCTCTGTGGCAATTATTTTCACCATTCTATGTATCCATCATTTTATTCAGCTCATTCATTCTACCTCCGTTATTCTGCTATTGGTTTCTTCTAGTATATTTTCAATTTCAGTTACTGTGTTCTTCATCACTGATTGTTGTCTAGTTTCTCTAGACTATTGCTAAGTGTTTTTTATATTTTCTCCGTTCTGTTTTCAAGATTTTGGATCACCTTTACTATCATTACTCTGAATTCCTTTTCAGGTGAGTTGCCTAGTTCCTCTTCATTTATTTGATCTTGTAAGTTTTTACCTTGTTCCTTCATCTGCAACATATTTATATATCTTCTCATTTTGTCTAACTTATTGTATTTGAGGTCCTGTTTCTACAGTCTACAGGGCAGTACTTCTTTATGCTTTTGGCATCTCATTTCAGTGGGTGAGATTGGTTCAGTGGCTTGTGTAGGTTCCTGATGGAAGGACAAGAGCCTGTTTTCTGGTAGTTCAAACAAGATCTTTTCCCTCTCAAGGGCAGGGCAATATCAGAGGGTGTGTTTTGGGGGTGTCTGTGGATTTGTAAGCAGCCTGTCTGCTGATTGGTGTGTTTGTACTCCTGTCTTGCTTGTTGATAGCATGGGAGTTTTAGCTCTGCACCTGCAGATAGTTGGGTGGATCTAGGTCTTGGAGTTGAGATGGAGAGTTCTGGGAGGGATTTCACAGATTAAAATTCTCTGTGGCTTGAAACTTTCTAGTGTTCCAGTGTTTGGACTCAGTGCTTCCACCTCAGAGGCTCAGGCTGGATCCCTGGTCTGGGAACCAAATGCTGCAAGCTGCACAACTTGGCAAAAAAGGGGAAAGAGAAGATAAGTATGGGATTAAAACAAACAAACAAAACCAAGAGAAATAGCAAAGACAAAAATAAGCAAACAGCAATGATTACAAACAAAAGAGACAAATAATACCCCGGAAAAATGGTAAAAACAAAAGCAAAGAAACAAAAGCAAAAAAGCCCCAAAGAAACAGATGCACAGTCAAAATAAGAAACAAAAATGAAAATCCCAAAATGAAATCAAACAATTAAAAACAAAACTATCAAAATAAAACAAATCAAAGCAATCAAAATCAAAATAAAAAACCAAAGCAGAATGCAAACTGAAGGAAAAAGCAAACAAAGCAAAGCAAGCACAAAAACGATTTAAAAAAGAAAAGAAAGAGAGACAGAGAGATAGGGGTTTCCCTGGTGGCACAAGAGTAAAGAATCTGCCTGCAATGCAGAAGACCCCTGGGTCAGGAAGATCCCCTGGAGAGGGAAATGGCAACTCACTCCAGTATTCCTGCCTGGGAAATTCCATGGAGAGATGAGCCTGGTGGTTATAGTCGATGGGGTCATAAAGAGTTGGACACCACTTAGTAATTAAACAACAACGACAGAAACAAATAGGGCAAATAAAAAAGATATAAAACAAAGTAGAACAAAAAAAGAAAAAATAAAAAAGGGAAAAGACAGACTAAAAAGTAACATTGAAATAGAAATATAAAAAATATATTAAAACTTAAAAAACTAAAAATAAAAACAAATAATAAATAGCAATAATATAGCAAAGCAAAACATGAAAAAGTAATAATTATATTTTCCCAGTATCTTAGCTATCAGTGTTCTTGTCCCCATCGTGAGTCACAGCCAACCTTTGCCTCCTCAGGAGGCCATCCAAAACCTCTAGGTAGGTCTCTGGTCTCTCTGTGTGCATTGCAAGGGCAGCTTAGACCTGGTCCTACTCCCACATGTACTAGCCCCCAAATCCACAATTGCTAGAGTTAGATTGGTTTCATTTGTAGGAGCGCTCATTGTCTATTCAGATATTCCAAGGATGTAAGGTTTACTAAGGTGATCTTGGGAATTTAAGCTGTGGCTTTTGCAAGTGCACAGAAAGATTTTTGTCCCTCTTTCTTAGTCACTCCACCCTTGGGGCTCAGCTCTGGTTTTAACCCCACCTGTGTATGGGGCCCAGTCACAGAAATCTGCTCCGAAGACTGCCCTGGAGCAGTCTGCTCTGGTGAGGACAGGATGCAGAAGTGGCATGACTGCTTGGGTCATAGAAACCTCAGTAGCAATAGGTGTGCAGGAAAACCAGTGGCCATGGCTGCAAGAGGTATGGTCCTAGGGGGAGACTTTCCTAGATCCTGGCAGCCAGCACCAGAAGGCCAGACATGGTGGCGGCTTTTCCTAGCACCTGGTAGGTCAGGGGGCTATCATGTAGGGAGAGTGGGGCTGCAATGATGGCTCCATCCCCTGCGTGTGATGTCATTCAGCAGTGGTGCCTTGTTTCTATGGCAGTTTGGGTTTCTTCCATAAGGATTCCTGGCTGTGAATTTCCTCCCTTTCATCCCCTCTGGCTGTCTCCTTATAGCCAATAGCAATCTTCCTCCTGAGTTTCATCTCCAATCCCTATGTTCCAGCTTTCAGCCCCCACTGTGAACTGGCAAACACATGTCCCAGGCTTGGGTGTACAGGGCTTTGGTACAGATCATCTGTGTAGGTCTCACTCTGTTCTGTCTGCCACAGATGAGCTGTTTCATCCTCCTTCAATAGCTTCAGATGCTCCCCTTCCATCCCAAATTATTTCCCCATCAGTGAGTGGGCTTCCTTGGGTGCAGGAACCTCTCCTACACTTCAACTCCTCACAAGGGGTTCAGATCCTGTCCTGCCTCCTCTCCTTTTTTTCTTCTTCCTTCAGAGTTGATTTCCTTTAGGATTGACTGGTTTTATACCCTTGGGGTCCAAGTAACTTCCAAGAGTCTACTCCAGCACCACAGTTCAAAAGCATCAATTTTTTGGCACTCAGCTGTCTTTATAGTCCAACTCTCACATCTGTACATGACTACTAGAACCATAGCCTTGACTCTACAGATCTTTTTGGCAAATTGATTTCTCTGCTTTTTATTTTATTTTTTCATTTATTTTTATTAGTTGGAGGCTAATTACTTTACAATATTGTAGTGGATTTTGCCATACATTGACATGAATCAGCCATGGATTTACATGTGTTCCCCATCCCAATCCCCCCTCCTGCCTCCCTCCCCATCCCATCCCTCTGGGTCTTCCCTGTGCACCAGCCCTGAGCACTTGTCTCATGCATCCAACCTGGGCTGGTGGTCTGTTTCACCCTTGATAGTATACTTGTTTCAATGCTATTCTCTTAGAACATCCCACCCTCGCCTTCTCCCACAGAGTGCAAAAGTCTGTTCTGTACATCTGTGTCTCTTTTTCTGTTTTGCATATTGGGTTATCATTACCATCTTTTTAAATTCCATATATATGTGTTAGTATACTGTATTGGTCTTTATCTTTCTGGGTTACTTCACTCTATCTAATGGACTCCAGTTTCATCCATCTCATTAGAACTGATTCAAACGAATTCTTTTTAATGGCTGAGTAATATTTCATTGTGTATATGTACCACAGCTTCCTTATCCATTCGTCTGCTGATGGGCATCTAAGTTGCTTCCATGTCCTGGCAATTATAAACAGTGCTGCGATGAGCATTGGGGTGCACGTGTCTCTTTCAGATCTAGTTTCCTCAGTGTGTCTGCCCAGGAGTGATATTCCTGGGTCATATGGCAGTTCTATTTCCAGTTTTTTTTTTTTTTAAAGGAATCTCCACACTGTTCTCCATAGTGGCTGTACTAGTTTGCATTGCCACAAACAGTGTAAGAGGGTTCCCTTTTCTCCACACCCTCTCCAACATTTATTGCTTATAGACTTTTGGATAGCAGCCATCCTGACTGGCGTGTAATGGTACCTCGTTGTGGTTTTGATTTGCATTTCTCTGGTAATGAGTGATGTTGATATCTCTGCTTTTTAATACACTGTCTATGTTTGCCATAGTTTTTATTCCAAGGAGATTGTCTTTTAATTTCATGGCTGCAGTCACCATTGCAGTGATTTTGGAACCCAAGAAAATAAAGTTTGCCACTGTTTCCACTTTTTTTTCTCATCTGTTTACCGTGAAAAGATGGGATGAGATTCAATGACCTTTGTTTTTTGAATGTTGAGTTTTCAATCAGGTTTTTCACTCTCTTCTTGATATATCACAGTGAATGATGTCGGATTTGTGATCTCTGAAGAAGATTTATCTCTGGGGCCAGGGACCAGGCTTGATCATAGAGGGCTTCTATGCAGCAGAATTTTATTAAAGTGAAAGCTTCTGACATAGACATCGGAAGGGCTATGGAGAGTGCCCAACGCTAGTCCTAGCAAGGGAGCTATGTACTTTTTCAACTGGTTATTACAACAAGTGAAAAGAGTGTCTCAAGTTTGTAAAGGTCTTACCAAACCCACTTCCACAATATATATTTTAAGACAACAGGATTAGAGCTAACAATAGAAAGATCTTACCAGACCCACTCCCATGCTATACATTTTAAGATGACAGGATTGGTCAGAAGGTTCTCAAGAAGGAGAAACATGCCTTCAAGCAGCATACACGGTTGTTATATAATCTTTGGCTCACAGGTTAAGAGAAAACATATCCTTGAGCAAGATGAGTTGTTTTGTTGTGCAATCATCAGCTCTGGGCTTACAGAAAAAAAAAAATTGTCCTTTTCTCTTCCTTGAGAACGCCAGACCCCTGTCTTGTCCTTGAGAGTCCTGAATTGGTTTCTCCTCCTTGGGGACCCCAGAATTCTTATCAACCTGCCTAGGAATTGACTCTCTCACCCTTTCATCTCCGTCAAGAGGCTGTTTAGCTCTTCTTCAACTTCTGCCATTAGAGTGGTATCATGCGCATATCTGAGGTTGTTGATACTTCACCTGGCAATCTTGATTCCAGCTTGTGATTCATCCAGCCTGGATTTTACATGAAATACTCTGAACAGATGTTAAAGGAGCAGGGTGACAATAGACAGCCTTTTCATACTCCTTTTATAATTTTGAACCATTCAGTTGTTCCATGTCTTGTTCTAACTGTTGCTTCTTGATCCACATACAGGTTTCTCAGGAGACAAGGAAGGTGGTCTGGTACTCCCACTAATTTAAGAATTTCCCACAGTTTGTTGTGATCCACACAGTCGAAGGCTTTAATGTAGTCAATGAAGCTTGAATTCCTTTGCTTTCTCCATGATCCAACAAATATTGGCAATTTGATCTCTGGCTTCATTCAAAACACCCCCACTCCCCAGTTTTCCCTTATAAGAGTTTAATCAGTCTATAGTTTGCATTAACTGTTATTCAGTACTTTGGGCAGCTCAAAGGAATATCCCTTGTTAGGGCAAATACAGATTTTTTTTTTTTTTTTTGAGGTGGAATCTTCAGGAGTACCAACATGTATGTCAAATCATGACAGATTTATTGGGAATGAAACTCTGAAATGGCTCTCTCTGGTGGCTGCAAGGTCTCTGGTGTTCACCAAGAATACAGACTATTCTTTTTCAAGTAAATTATGCTACTTGAGAACATAGAGAAAGTTAAAACACCACAATACTTCCTGTTCTTATTGGGATTTTGTTGTTTTTCTTGGATAAATACCCCATCAGATTACTGTGTGTCATAATTATTTTCCAGAGTTCTGAAAAAGTGATCTACAAGGGAAGCCATTTTTCTCATTTCTTTTATAAAGGAGAGAATTTTCTTACTCTGAGATTTTATGACCTTCACATTTTAACATGCATGTTGAATTATTCATTGTTTTCTACTTATGGCTATAGTGAAGTCGCTCAGTCATGTCTGACTCTTTGTGACCCCATGGACTGTAGCCTACCAGGCTCCTCTGTCCATGGGATTTTCCAGGCAAGGGTACTGGAGTGGGTTGCCATTTCCTTCTTTGGGTATCTTTCCAACCCAGGAGTCAAACCCAGGTCTCCTGCATTGCAGGCAGATGCTTTACCATCTGAGCCACCAGGGAAGCAATTTATGGCTATAGTTGCTCAGTATTTACCTACTTTTCCCTGAATGACTCATTGAAACCACCCATCATCCTCTTAATAATTTAAAAATTTTTAGTGCTGTTTACTTTTCATTAAAAATATGAAATATAATTTTAAACTGGCAAATTATTAGTTCTGTTACAAAAGAAGAGGAGAGAAGGATTACTAATGGCTAGTCTGCACCTGCTGCTGTCTGCTTCTCCCTCCAGTCCAGATTTGGGGCTTCTCAGCTGCTCTGTGGTAAACCATGCATGGCTGGCTTGGTGCCTCTTGTCTTTCACACAGGAAGGGCGATTGTAGAAAAGACTAATCAGATCCTTTCCCCCCAAATTTTACTTTACCTAGGCTTCCTAATCCTTCTCTCAGAGCTGCAGTTTCCTGCCATATAAGGAAACAGCCAACCTCTAACTCCTCAGGCCTTTCACAGTCATGATGTAAGTTCCTCAGGAATTACACTCTCCTGAGCAAGTCCATGGCTGGGCTGATGGTGTTGCTTGTGAGCGACTTGTCAGTTACTTAAAACACAACCTTGAGCAAGTTATTTAATCTCTTTGTAATTTCAGGATGATCCTTAGTTAGATGCATGTAATGCCTAGGTAATACCATGTTATGAGGATTTAACTAAGCATATGTTGTAGGTAATTTTTTTGTGTAACTTTTTGCACATAATTATATATAATAATGTGCAGTTAAAAACATATAGAATAGATATTCAGTAAATGTATTCTTCACCATAGATAGTATACATGTTTCGATGCTGTTCTCTCGAAACATCCCACCCTCGCCTTCTCCCACACATAACTCAGCTCTCCATTGGAACAGTTTGCTTTTGGAAATTCAAATAAAAATAGTTATGATTGCAATCAAGTCCCTTGGACATCCATAGTTTTGACAATTTCTGTGCATTCTCTGGGGCTTGATTTCTCCTGGTCATCTCTCAGATCTCTGTTTCCTGAACTCTTCATATTACTGGACTCTACACTTTCCTCCTATCTGATCTTCCTGACATACACATTATGTAGGTCCAAGTCTGTCTTCCTTTGATTCTGCAAAGATTCCCGGCACCAAGTGTTTGTGTTTAGTAAATGCTTTGCAAGGTTTCTGAAGGTGGTATGTGTGCTGGTTTATGTGTTATGCCTAGTACAGGATGGTTAGTATGTGGAATACGACATAGGCTACCTCAACATTTTAAAAGTTCTAGGTGTTTTGCCAGCATATAAATTCTACCGTGTGGCTCTCTCCCAGTGTCTGTGGCTTGTACCACATTGCTACTTCTTTCTCTCTAGGCTCTTCCTTCCCAACCCCCTTTAGCAAATGATTTTCAAAACCAAATATTTCTCACACAAAGATTGCTCACAACAGATGTAGGGACATGACAGAGAAGGACATACGAGACCCATGCATCTTCACCTTGAGGACGACCAGTGGATGAGCTGCCTGGATTTTGTCTGCATACAAAAGTTAGTGACCACAGGACCCACAGACCATCTTTTGAAGTACTTTTCTCGATAATATATTGGTTTGGAGGGAATGAACCTGGTGGATATTCTCTTGTCTGAGGTGTTGCAGAGCAGTTTAAGGGAGCAGAAAATGGACTCTTGTGAGTTGTTTGAGGCCATAGAGTGAGATGGGACAGTGGCTGTGATGTAGTGAAATTTTTTCTAGAGTTTGTTGTTCAGAGTACACAACTTACCCTTGATTCACTGTGTGACTTTTCACAGGTCATGCAGCCACACTTGACCTAGGTTTTCACATCCAAAAATGGGTTTAATGCACCATGCCATGAATACCTTGAGTGCATGACTGAGTGCATGCCAGTTTTGTGGATGCAGCACTGGGGTCTGGGCATCTGAGGAGAAAGCCTCAGTGGGCAGGGGAAGGAGGCATGGACCAGGAGTTAGGTAGACGGAGCTGCTCCTGTGCAGTGTGGGATGAGACAGTTCTCAGCTGTGGGGACTCAGTCGAGGGAGAAAACACATAGAGCCTGAGCCTCAGCAGGTGGCAGTGAGTCTGAGGTAGCTGAGGCTGTGGACAGAAGGAATGTAGATATCCATGACTGCCCCTCCATGATAGTAAGAGCAGGGCTGGCAGAGGATGAAAGAGAAGTGGTGGGTGTGATGCAGATAAAAGCCTATCAGAGGCCATGGGGTCTGGCTTTGCCCTGTGTGTAGGGAGGATAACTGTTACTAGTGACAACTGAGAAAACCAGAAGAGTGCAAGAACAGATATATGCTAATATTTGTACTGGGCATGTGAGAACTCAACACTTTTCACAACAACCTTTAGTTTCTTTTCGTAATGACTTCTTAGCTGGGCAACTGATAGCTGAAGTTCACAGAAAATCCAACAGGAAATTTATCTCATTAAATGCTATTAAGAAGAAGATACCTTGTCCATCCTGGGTATAACAGTGTAATTTCTGTGCTAGATCATAGGTTGATATTAGTGACCAAGGCTGCCTGGGCTGAGCTGTTAACCAGGGGAAACTAGTAAAGGGATTATAATGGGGGTAGGGGTAAGGAGTGTGCGATCACCAAACTAGTATGACCATAGGAATGGGGTGCCTTGCCAATACAGTACAGATATATCATAAAGTGGAGTTGTTTGTATATTTATTCTGCAATAGTTTATTGAGGTCCTATTGTAGGTTCTGGGGATAATAAGAAACATCTGAATGGCTTATTCTTGCCCTGTGAGCTGATATCCAGAACTAACTTGGTAGCCCCACCCTTGGGGTGGGGAAGAGTCCAAGAACTCGTAGGAGTGAAGCCTTTCCCGCTCTCTTGCTGCTCCTCCTGTTTCCTCTGCAGCTGCATAGGCAGGAAGGCAACCTGAGATGGAGCCCTCCTCAGAAGACCCCCACCTCTGCTGGGCCACCCGGCTCCTGGGACTCACCAGCCTTCTCCTCAGTGAGTAGCCTGGGCTCTTTGTGGCAGGGGTCAAGATACAGGGACCCCTTCTCTCTCTGATGTCTTAAGTTGTGCTAAGGCTGGGACCCCTGACTGGAGGCAGCCTTAGCTAGTAATAAGGCTAGCTAATAGGGAGGTGAGGTCGCTACTGTTTCAATAACAGGGAAGCCAAGGCAGCCTGGAGCTACTTGGGGAGAGGATTAGAGAGAGATACAGAAGCAGCTTCTGGGGAAAAAAGGAGTGGGAACAAGGCCCCCCTGGCTTGACAGAGGGAATGTAATAGCCTCTGCCACTGTCCAATGGAGAAGGGACAGACCTAGAACCCTGTATCTGAACTTGGAGCAAGCAACTGGAGTCTAGTTTTCTTGGGCCAATGCAGGATGTTGAATACAGTAAAATTTTAATTTTATAAAAGGAGGAGCAGCCTCCAAAATTTAAGGGTGTCTGTATAGCCACATGCTGTAAAAGAATGAAGAAACCATGGAAGGAACAGTAAACTGCTAAGTGGGTTCCAGCGGGGGGTGAACTTGCAAAAGAAAGAATGGAGGGTGAAGCAGAGAGGACTGTGAATTAAGCAAAAAGGGAACTTAAAGGACGACTGTCATGAGAAAGTTGTATATCTCATTTATTTATTTATTTTTAGCTTTCTATTTATTTTTTACATTGAAGGATAGTGGCTTTACAGTATGTTGTTGTTTCCTGTAAACATCAGGATGAATCTGCCATAGATATCCATATATATCCTCCCTCTTGAAACTCCCTCTCATCTCCCTCCCCATCGCACCCTTCTAGGTTGATACAGAGCCCCTGTTTGAGTTTCCTGAGACATACAGCTGATTTCCCTTGTGCATCTATATTACATGTGGCAATGTAAGTTTCCATGTTGCTCTATCCATACATCTCACCCTCCCCTCCCCTCTTCCCATGTCTATAAGTCTGTTCTCTGTACCTGTTTCTCCATTGCTGCCCTGCAAATAAATTCTTTGATACCATCTTTCTAGATTCCGTATATATGCGTTAGTATACGATATTTATCTTTCTGTTCCTTACCTACTTCATTCTGTATAATAGGTTTTGTGTTCATCCACCTCATTAGAACAGACTCAAATGCATTCTCTTTTATGGTGGACTAATACTCTATGGTGTATATGTACCAAAACTTCTTTATCCATTCATCTGTTGATTGACATCTAGGTTGCTTCCATGTTCTAGCTGTTGTAAATAGTGCTGCAGTGAACAAGGGGATACATGTGTCTTTTTCAATTTTGGTTTCCTCATGGTATGTGCCTAGGAATGGAATTGCTACATCATATAGTGGTTTTATTCCCAGTTTTTAAATAAATCTCCATACCGTCTTCCTTGGTGGCTTTATCAGTTTACATTCCCACCAACAGTGCACGTGTTTCCTTTTCTCTACACCCTCTCCAGCATTTATTGTTTGTAGACTGTTTGATGATGGCCATTCTGACCAGGGTGAGGTGATATCTCATTGTAGTTTTGATTTGCATTTCTCTAATAATGAGTGATGTTGAATATCTTTTCAGGAGTTTGTTAGCCATTTGTATGTCTTTGTCGGAGAAAGGTCTATTTAGGTTTATTCCCCATTTTTTTGATTGGACTGTTTGTTTTTCTGGTATTGAGTTGTATGAGCTGCTTGTATATTTTGGAAATTAATCCTTTGTCAGTTGTTTTATTTGCTATTATTTTCTCCCATTCTGAGTGCTGTCTTTTCACCTTCCTTACAGTTTCCTTTTCTGTGCAAATCTTTTAAGTTTAATAAGGTCCCCCTTGTTTACTTTTGTTTTGTTTCCATTACTCCAGGATAAGTGTCATAGAGGATTTTGCTTTGATTTATGTCATTGAGTGTTCTATCTATGTTTTCCTTTAAGAGTTTTATAGTTTCTGACTTTGATTTTAGGTCTGTAATCCATTTTGATTTTATCTTTGTGTATGGTGTTAGGAAGTGTTCTAACTTCATTCTTCTACATGCAACTGTCTAGTTTTCCCAGCACCACTTATTAAAGAGGCTGTCTTTGCCCCCATTATATATTCTTGCCCTATTTGATAAAAATAAGCTACCCATAGGTGCCTGGATTTATTTCTGGGCTTTCTAACTTGTTCCATTAGTCTATATTTCTGTTTTTGTGCCAATACCATACTGTCTTGATGACTATAGCTTTGTAGTATAGTCTGAAGTCCAGAAGGTTGATTCCTCCAGCTCCATTCTTTCTGAAGACTATTTTGGCTTTTTGGGGTCTTTTGTGCTTCCATATGAATTGCAAAATTTTTTGTTCTAGTTCTGTGAAAAATGCCATTGGTAATTTGATATGGATTGCATTGAATCTGTAGATTACATTCAGTAGTGTAGATGCAGATGTAGTAGTGTAGATTACATTCAGTTAATGTAAAGTTACATTGTCTACTCAAGGTTTTTCTTGTTTCTTGAAATAGGATTGTATTGCTATGAACTTCCCTCTTAGAACAGCTTTTGCTGCATCCCATAGGTCTTGAGTTGTCGTGTTTTCATTGTCATTTGTTACTAGGAATTTTTTGATTTGACAAATGGCAGTTACAAAATCAGGGAAATAATCATTTAAATAATGGAATATACATATATACATATACACCCCTAAGCAAAATCAAAGAAGTCAAATAAAAATAAAGTTACAGTAGATTGACTTGGTGCACAAAGGAAACCAAAAATGATATCTACCAGTTAAGAACACAACTAACTGAAGCAGACGCTGGAGAAAATAATAATAATAATAAAGCTAAGCAAGGTGCCCCTGGATTTCACTTGTGAAACCCCCTTGGCTTCACGCCTGATGCATGACTCAGCAGTTTTGCCTTGCTTCCATGGCTGCTTGACTTTCTTCCACAGGCATTTCCCACCACAACCTGCTGCCTCATGTCCCCTAGCTCTGCCTCTCTGCAGTCAACAGCAGTCCCTGCCATGGGATTGCTCCACAGTCCATACAAATCAGCTCCCAGACCCTGCCTTCTAGGGGACCTGTGTCCCTGTCTGCGGTATGGCTCCGGTAAGGACTGTCTGATTCTCCTTCCATTTAGCCTGCCACAGATCTGTTGTTTCACTCTCAGCCTTAAATGTTTCTCCTCTGACCCAGAAAATTGCCCTGATGTGGGGTCAGACCCCTGCTTCATTTCCCCCAACAGCCGAGGGCAGGTTCAGTCCTACTGTTTCCCCCTCTAGTTCCTTTATCCTACTGAGACTTTCATGCTTCTATATATATATTTTTTCCAGTGGTCAGGTACTCCTGTCTGCTCTCAGGTGGTGTTCTGCAATCACTTCTGTGTCTGAAGGTGTATTCCTGATGTATCCTTGGAGGGAGATAGACTCCTCATCTGCCTACTTCTCAACCATCTTTTTCTCTGTATATCTCATCTAGGACTCCATCACAGACTATGTGTCTATAATGAAATTAAATAAAAACTGATGAGAAATAATAAGACCCAGTGAAGTATCAATTCTGAAGAACGTTTGGAAAGCTTTTATTGTTTTAATTTTTGGGTTTAGTATCCCAGTTATTATATGAACTTGTCAGAGTTATATAAATTCAGTGGATTAGAGAGCATTTGAAAACATTCGTTCTAAGTTGCTTCAGTTGTATCTGAGTCTTTTTGACCCTACAGACTATAGCCCTCCAGGCTTCTCTGTCCATGAGATTCTCGAGGCAAGAATACTGGAGTGGACTGCCATGCCCTCCTCCAGGGGATCTTCCCAACCAAGGGATCGAACTCATGTCTCTTAAGTCTCCTGCTTTGGCAAGCCAGTTCTTTACCATCAGTGCCACCTGGAAAGCATTTATAAACAGATGTCTTGAAATAACAATCAACTTTGTATGACATTACATCCCATTTAACTAAGTAATTTTGTGTCAAGAGTAAAATGTAAGCTTTCTCTTTTGTCAATTTTATTTCACTAGAGAGTTATGTTAGAGTTGTTTTGTTTTTCCTATAGTTCCTGGGGCTCAAAGATTACATAAAAAGACAGACAGACATGCAGAGAGAGCAGAGGGAGAAAGGCAGAGAGAAAGAGGGGAAGGAGAGAGAGAGACACTTCTCTCTTTCTTCTTCTTCTTCCTATATAGGCACTAATCTCTTAATAAGAACCCCAAATCTGGATGACATAAAAATGCAAAAATGTATAGTTTCAGTTCTGGTGCTCACAAGTCCAAAATCAAGGTATCAGCAGGAACATATTCTCTCTAAAACCTGTAGGGTGTGGTACACTGTATGGACTGCCAAACAAGAGGCCACAGACTGGGTGAATTAACAACAATTTGTCTTCCCTTAGTTCTGGAGGCTGTATTCTAAGATCAAGTTTTGTGCCAGCTCTGCTTCTGGTGAGAGAGGGATAGGGCACTATGTAATTGGGGCCTTCTGGCCATGGTGTTTGTGTCCTGATTTGTTTAGAGGGACTGGTAGCAAAGTTTTTCCCAGCTCTTCTCAATTGACCTTCTGTGAACTGTGTGTGGGGGGGCTGTTCTCACAACAGGGTGTGTGCTTTACAGTGGTGCCCCGAATTCCGTGGCCATGGACAAGCACTGCTCCCTGGCCTATTAGGAACCTGGGCACAAACAGGAGCTAAGTGGCAGGTGAGTGAGTGAAAGTTCATCTGTGTTTACAGCCACTCCCCCTCACTCATATTACTGCCAACGCTCAGGAAAACAAGCTCAGGGATTCTGCTGATTCTGTATTATGGTGAGCTGTATAATTATCTCATTACAGGTTACAATGTATTATTATAATAATAAAGTGCACAATAAGTGTAATGCAATTGAATCATCCTGAAACCATCCCCCGTCTGTGGAAAAATGGTCTTCCACAACACCAGTCCCTCTTGTCAAAAGGTTGGCCGTTACTGCTCTACAGGGCAGCAGTCCTTTACACCAGACCTAGTCTTGCACTAGGGTCTCATATAGGGTGAGATGTGGAAAGA
>SNSB01004108.1:7716-112577 GCA_012922965.1 Capreolus pygargus
AGTTGGAGGCTAATTACTTTACAATATTGTAGTGGTTTTTGTCATGGGAATCTTGAGTACCCAAGTCAGACTTGAGATGAGGGAGCTATAATCCAGAATGCAGTTAGGCTGATTGAGAAATACTTTTTTTCTTTACCTGTGAGTGAGTTCATCCACCTCTTTCAGGTCCCATAAGTCACTGAGTTTCTTTCTTTCTTTCTTCCTTTTTTTTAATAAGAAATATATGTTACAGATAAAAAATTAAAAATATGTCTCTGGAAACAAGTTCCCTGATTACTTATGGCTCATCCATGTGGGGATCTTGATACTTAGTGAAGTCCCATTTTATTCCATTTTACTTCAGATTTAGGTTCACCTTGATCTGACATTGGTCTTATAAGTGAAAACCCAGATCTGATCTGGTCCCAAGGACCCTCTGTATTGCTTTGTGAAGAGACCCCTGTATTGCTTTGTGACAACCTCAGTCTCTCGAGACTGCATGGGGATGTGAAAATGATCTTCAGGTTCCATGATGCAGGCGATTTCTCCCCACTCTCGTGTCAGTCTACATTGCACATAACCGGTCCTCAATAAATACTTGCTTTATTAAATAGTATAAAAGAAGAACTTTTGGAAATTCTTTAATCCAACTTCATTTTATAAAACAGAAACTAATCCAAGATGACAGTAGAAAACAATTAGATACTAACTTATTTGGTATGAGAAAGAAATTGGATTTTTCTCACTTCTTCTTTAGCATCTTTACCCCTGTTTTCTTCCTGTAGGGCCTTATTTCTGAGCAAAGAGAAACTAATGTAAGGCCAGCCATTTAGGTCACTGTAGGTTTGAATGTGGGAATCTATTTGACCACCTGAATAAAGAATCCCAACTTAAATGAATATTTCCTTTTTGGCAGGAAAGGAGCCTCAGGTTGAGCCTTTGTTGTTACCAGCAGACCCGCCCATCCTTCACAGGCTTCTGTAGTAATACAGCTGAAAGTAAATGTTCCATCTCAACACTCAGATATAGTTTAAGAACTTTCCTAGAAAGAGCAGCTATATTCATTATTTCAGGGGGATTTCTTGAAGACAAGATATAACTATAGAGCATCACTAATACATTGTTATAAAAATGATTATTGGATCTGAAGATTATGGGAGAATATTGTCATCATTCTGTTTGACAGCCCATGAAGATACTAGAAAGAGCCTTCTCAGATCAACATCTTATTATGGTAAGTCAGGCAATGTTCAACGAAATATTTTGGGGGCAGCAAATTTTGCCCAGGGGATGGCTGTGCCTGTACTAAACTTTAATATGTGGAACACTGTGCTGAGCAGAGCATATTCAAGCTATACTATTCTGTTCTGGATACCACTGACCTAAACACTGAAAGGGAAAGGGAAAACACTGACCTAAAGTCTCTCTGTCTCTTAGAAGAGGACAAATCTCCCTATGAATTATTAGGGAATTATATCCTATGGAGAATGGTAGAAAGAATAGAGGATGTCTGGTGGCTCTGGTAAGAATCTGCCTACAGTGCAGGAGACCCAGGTTTGAAACCTGGTTGGGGAAGATCCCCTGGAGAAGGGAACAGCTACCCACTCCAGTATTCTCATCTGGAGAATCCCATGGACAGATAAGCCTGGTGGGCTACAGTCCATGGGGGTCACAAAGAGTCACACATGACTGAGCTAGTTTCAATTAGGAATGGAAACAGTTTATGTATGTAAAAACATACCTTTTATATTTACATACAACTTTATGTGTTGATTTCTGATTCTTTATCTTCAGTTCAGTTGCTCAGTCATGCCCAACTCTTTGTGACCCCATGAATCACAGCATGCCAGGCCTCTCTGTCCATCACAAACTCCCAGAGTTTACTCAAACTCATGTGCATTGAGTCAGTGATGCCATTCAGCCATCTCATCCTCTGTCATCCCCTTCTCCTCCTGCCCCCAATCCCTCCCAGCATCATGGTCTTTTCCAATGAGTGAACTCTTCATGTGAGGTGGCCAAAGTATTGGAGTTTCAGCTTCAGCATCAGTCCTTCCAAAGAACACCCAGGGCTGATCTTCTTTAAGATGAACTGGTTGAATATCCTTGCAGTCCAAGGGACTCTCAAGAGTCTTCTCCAACACCACAGTTCAAAAGCATCAATTCTTCAGCACTCAGCTTTCCTCACAGTCCAGCTCTCACATCCATACATGACCACTGGAAAAACCATAGCCTTGACCAGATGGAACATTGTTGGCAAAGTAATGTCTCTGCTTTTTAATATGCTATCTAGGTTAGTCATAACTTTCCTTCCAAGAAGTGAGTGTCTTTTAATTTCATGGCTGCAATCACCATCTGCAGTGATTTTGGAGCCCCCAAAAATAAAGTCTGACAGTGTTTCCACTGTCTCCCCATCTATTTCCCATGAAGTGATGGGACCAGATGCCATGATCTTAGTTTTCTAAATGTTGAACGTTAAGCCAACTTTTTCACTCTCCTCTTTCACTTTCATCAAAAGGTTTTTTAGTTTCTCTTCACTTTCTGCCATAAGGTGTCATCTGCATTTCGGAGATTATTGATATTTCTCCCGGCAATCTTGATTTCAGTTTGTGCTTCTTCCAGCCCAACATTTCTCATGATGTACTCTGCATATAAGTTAAATTCTTTATCTTAGCTTTCAATGCCCTTAAATCTTTAAGGGTGCAAATGTGAATGAGGGATTATATTTATTCTTCATACCTCCAGAAGACCAGTGAGTACAGATCACAAAAAAGGGCCTTCACTCTTCTATAAATGAGTTAATTTTGCTTTCACTTTTCATGGTCAGTTATTTTTACCAAATCTATTTGGATCAGTTACCTATTTGTACTACTCCAATAGTAAACACAGGCAATATTTAGGGTTCCTTAGTTTTTTTGTTTGTTTGTTTTCTTACAGAGGTAATTTGGAAATGCCAAGTTATTAAAGTAGATGACAAAGGAGAGGGAGATAATTCTGGAAGTTTACAGAATTGAAGAACTTTATTAAGGTCTTGGGGAAAGAAAATTGTAGTGGAGTTTGGGAGAAAAATGATAGAGTCTGGAAACTGAGCCAGCAATAGCCAAGGCAGCAGAGATTCATACCCTGAGAGTTGGTATATATTTTACAGGAAATTTCATTAAGATGTGAGTTATTCATTGCATTTAGGCTAAGCCATGCCTTTTGATGGGCTTCTCTGGTGGCTCAGCTGGTAAAGAATCTGCCTGCAGTGTGGGAGACCTGGGTTTGATCCCTGGGTTGGGAAGATCCCATGTAGGAGGGAATAGCTACCCACTCCAGTATTCTGGCCTGGAGAATTCTATGGACTGTATAGTCCATGGGGTTGCAAGAGTTGGACACGACTGAGCAACTTTCACTTTCATACCTTTTGATATCAGAGAGTAAAAATATCTGTAATATAAATTAACATATGGTTACTTTCTGAATCTGCAACCTGATGTTATATGAGAATTTTTACTTTCTCTCAATACTTTGCAGAATATACTCCACATAAGCGATAGGAATAGATTTCTTAAAGAATGTCTGATTTCTCATTGTAAATTGACACAATCTACAGGTTGAACTGTTTCCTAACTCATAGAACTCCCTCCTACTCCTTTATCTTTGAGATTTGGTCCTTTACCTCATCGTGATCTTTGTTGAAGGAAGTTTCCACATTGTGACTGATGCTACTGTCAATTCTCGGGGAATAGCAAGGTCATGGGCAAGACCAGCTTAGAGGAGCAGAGGTTGAGTTTGAAAGATCTTTGAAATATCAAATGATCTTCTCTGCTCTTTGATTTCGTGTTCCATTCACAAAGATTTTTTTCTCCATTACAGACAAATGGAGATGTTAGATTTGGCTGAAAAGGAAGATTTTACATTTTCTTTGTTTGGGAGAGTAAATCATGGTGCTTTCCTGATTTCAAACCTGAATAAATGGCAACAGCATTTACCTTCTTCCAATTTATTAACAGTGACTCAATCCTGTGCAGAGATTTAAATCTTAATCTCTACATTCTTACTGTGCATTAACTCTCTGATATACACCTAGTTTGTTTAATCTCATGCTGTTTTTATGCATCCGAGTCCCTCATAAGCACAGGGTATGAGAAGAACATTTAACCAGAGAGTTCAGTAGTTAGAGATGTGACCACCAGATGGTGGTGCAACTCTGCTGATCAGAACTTGTGGAGGGTTCATTTGAGTGGGTTCTGAATGAATAGGCTTAGAGCAAAAGCAGTGCCTTTTTGTTATTGGCTGGGTAGACAGTGTGAGAAACCACTATGACTGCTAGGAAAGAAGGGAACACTTGATGATAGAAGCAGCTCTTCTGGCTGGAGACTGCAGATCCACAATTGATCCTAAATGGGGAAAACAATGAAGACACCCATTGGAGCTTTAATCACATTCTTGTGGCTGCAGCTGGACTGTGAGTTGAGGGTTTAAGGGAAATAGAGTACATTAGTAGATATTCTTTAGATGCCAAGACTGGCTTTATTCAGGTTTCTTCTAGTTATTATAGAAAAGGAAAAGTAAACTCTAGAGCTAAATAATTTGAGAACCCGTCTCCTTTCTCTGACTTCTGCTTTCTCCATAGGTGTCAGCCTGGGAAACAAGGTGGAGCAGAGGCCTTCTACCCTGAGTGTACAGGAGGGAAACAGCTGTTTAATCACCTGTACATATACAGATGTTGCCTCAAGCTACTTCCCTTGGTATAAGCAAGAACCTGGAAAAGGTCCCCAGCTCATTATAGACATTCGTTCAAATATGGGTAAAAATGAAGGCCAGAGACTGACTGTTTTATTGAATAAGACGGCCAAACATCTGTCCCTGCACATCGCAACCACTGAAGCTGGAGACTCGGCTGTCTACTTCTGTGCAGCAAGTACACAGTGCTTCCTAAGCATCCACTACCTGTACTCAAACCTGTAACTGGGGCAGTCCCCTTCCTTTGGCACAACCTTCAAGTTACAGCATTTGTCATAGTTTTTGTCTACAAGTGGAAACCAATGTATCAGACATGAAAAACATAGAAGAAGAAGATTAGGTTTGATATGATGCAGAAAGTGTTAAAACACATTCTGTTGGATGACTATTGCTTACTGAATTCTTTTTTTATTTTTATTTTTATTAGTTGGAGGCTAACTACTTTACAATATTGTAGAGGGTTTTGTCATACATTGAAATGAATCAGCCATGGATTTACGTGTGTTCCCCATCCCGATCCCCCCTCCCACCTCCCTCTCCACCCGATCCCTCTAGGTCTTCCCAGTATTCTTGAAGGGAGTTAGGTTTTATTTTAAAATTTGGGCTCTAAAAATGACTTTATATTTGCAATCAGACTCTTCTATAAATGAATGCTTGGGAACAATTCTACATTCCTATTATGGGTGGGTTCTTAATGCTTGTGTTTCAAAAATTATGTATGTTATTTTTCACTTATTATAAAAATTATATTCTAAATGTAGAAAATGTGTCTAATACAAAAATGTAAAATTTATATTTCTGCATCAATATAATTTATTGCTAATATTTGATTTACTCTCTTTTTAAGTTCTAGTATGATTAGAATTCTGATTTTTTCCACTTAATATTATATCTTGAAATGAGCATTTTCAGTTTCATTATCTTCATCTCTAACAACAACTTTTTAATGGCTTCATGAGAGATTTTTCTCACAGCTATATTTAAAATTTTCTGTCTATATTTCTGGCAAAATTGGACTGTCCTTTCTATATATCCTGACTACTTTCTTGTTGAAAATGTGACTTGAGTTTTCTTTAGAGCCCAGTGATGGAGCATATATATTTTTGTATGTTTGAGGGAAATCAAAATAGAAAGTGATTTATTCAAGAATATAATTTGAGGAATAGGCTCGCAAATCTATTCTTCTTTTCAAAACGTTGTTAGTGTTCATGTTTACTCTCATGTAAGTTAGAAGGGAGAGTTGTGTTTTTTAATCAAATTCCCTTGTGGTATAATTTTGTAATCACACCATGACCTAAATTAATTTCATGCAAACCTTGATTTTATACTTTTATCTTTTCAGGAATTTTATATGAATAGGTGAAAGTTGCTCTGTTGTGTCCAACTCTCCAGGCCAGAATACTGGAGTGGGTAGACTTTCCTTTCTCCAGGGGATCTTCCCAACCCAGGTATTGAACCCAGGTCTCCAGCATTGCAGGCAGATTCTTTTTTTTTTTTTTTAAATTTATTTATTTTTTATTGAGGGATAATTGCTTTACAGAATTTTGCTGTTTTCTGTCAAACCTCAACATGAATCAGCCATAGGTATACATATATCCCCTCCCTTTTTTTTTAATCTTTTTTTTTTTTTTTTTTTGTAGTGGATTTTGTCATACATTGAAATGAAACAGCCATGGGTTTACATGTGTTCCCCATCCTGATACCTCCTCCCACCTCCCTCTCCACCCGCTCCCTCTAGGTTTTCCCATTGCACCAGGTCCGAGCGCTTGTCTCATGCATCCAACCTGGGCTGGTGATCCGTTCCACCCTAGATAATATACACGTTTCGATGCTGTTCTCTTGAAACATCCCACCCTCGCCTTCTCCCACAGAGTCCAAAAGACTGTTCTATAAATCTGTGTCTTTTTTTTTTTTTTTCTGTTCACTGCAGGCAGATTCTTTACCAGCTGAGCCACAAGGGAAGCCCAAGAATACTGGAGTGAGTAGCCTATCCCTTCTCCAGCAGATCTCAACCCAGGAATCAAACCAAGGTCTCCTGCACTGCAGGAGGATTCTTTACCAACTGAGCTATGAGGAAAGCCTAATATAAATAAAGTCATACAATAAAAAACCTTTTGAGCGGTCTGCATCTTTGTCAGGTGGAGCACATGGTACTAGGCATGTGTATGACAGCTTTCCCTGCCACCACTCTCACTATTTTTTAACCCAGATGTTTTGAACTTTTAAGTTATTTTACATAAATAATTCATCATTTCAAGTGTTTGAATTCCTTTAGAAATTTTATTTGTATTTCTACAAAAGAAACATTATGGCAACTGATAATGAGTAGGTTCACTGGAGTGTTGGACCAACTCATGATCAAGTTAAGACATATTCTTCATTCAAAGCTAACTGCACCAACTCCATTATGAATTTTTCTAATATTTTTAAGACAAATTTTATTGGTCAAATTTCACTTTAGCAGTACTAATTGGGGTATGTTTATTATTTGGTGTTTACAGGAGTTGACACTAAATAACATCTCCAACAGTTGTTTAACATTGTTGCACAATCAATGGGCTTGTTGAACCAAATTATAGCATTAGGATGGTTACTGCTTCAAGTGAAGCCAATATGTTAGTAAATTATTTTATTGGTAGGAGAAAATCATAAAGTAGGGGAAATCATAAATGTATAACACACTAGTGTTAAAGTGGGCAAGTACCACTAAAAAGATGAAAAATAGAAAAATGCAAAGGGTAGTGTGACAAACAGTGATTCCAGACATCTTAGAGAATTCTCTAGTGGTCTTGGATGGAGATATCCACTTTAGGCAGTTGTATATTTGTTTCAAGGATTGTGGGTCAACTCCATCTTCTGTGGACTATCTGCTTCTGATCATTCTCTGGAGAACCTTGGTTTAATATCTCTAATGTAAGTAACTTTACAATCCTTGTCAATTAGGAATGCATGATGTTATAGTAGTTGGTACACATGCGATAAAGGATCAACTTCTTGTACTTTACCTGCCGAACTGATAACAAATGGAACATATTAAAGTCATTTCCACAAGTTCAATGTCATCTTTTCCTTGTGTATTTTGCCAGCACTCAGTCACCCAGGTTGTCATAAAAAACTGATTAAATGAAAGGCTAGGAAACCAACCTGTGCCTGTGATGAAAGGACTGATTACAGTGGGTTTATTTATTTAGTTCAGTTGGTGAAAGATTGGAATATGTGTGATTTGAGCCCTTGTGAATTACCTGGGCATATCAGGGACCAGCTGGTAGTGAGACAACATGTGACTTTGTGAAGGAAGAAAGCAGGGCCATGGGGGCCAAGACTAATTAATAATGTATTAGACCACAGTAGTTCAAGGGTGTCTGATACTGTAATTCATTTAAGTTCTAGTATTCCATTTGTTCTTTCAACTTCTTCAGAAGATAGAGGGACAATAAGAGTAGTAAAATTTCTGAGTGAGGGCAAAACTTTATATGACTATCTCAGAGAAACTTGCTTCCTTATATAGATACAATTAGAAATGACACAGGTAGTAAACACTGCATGAAGTTCATTTTCATTTGTGGTGAGTGCTGTGGTTTATCAAAAGGTTGCTTCAACCCATGTGAAGAATAAAAATGTTGTTACTAGTACATACTCATAATGTATGGAGATGTGAAATTGTTTAAATTTCTTTTGGAAATACCCAAATACTTCCTTGGTGTAGTATTCTAGTTCATAATCGACTTTTACAAGTTTTATGGGGTCTTGTGGGTTCCAAGAAATGCATGAGCTGACCCCAATATCCACCAATCTAGAAAAGTTTTCCCATAATATTTTCTTAAATGTTGCAGTCAATATTTCCCTAATGCCATGTCTCAAGGATTTGAATAAGAGTTCAATGGAGATCATTTGGCTTCACCAGACAGCTATCTTGGCTTTGTTATATATTGCCCTCATGGATCAAACAAATCAATCACTTCTAGTCATTCCTTACAAAATCAGGGTCTGGCATTCTGAATCTAAGATGCAATCTTTGAGCCTTTCCGGGGATTTGCATTTATGTTCTAGAAGAGGTTCTTGCATAAGGACTTTACTCAGAAAGTTATGCTTAATGTGATAATCTGCTTGATCATTTTTTCCCCATACTCTGCAGAATCTTTCATGCTGAGAGACTTTCTCTTTATGACAAAATTTCTTTGAGTAGTATGATGACATCAAATAATTCATGTATTTAGTGTTCATTTTAATTGGAGTACATAAGACATATGCCAAGACTAAGAAAAGCCAAAGATTTAGGAAATCTCATTGTCTCTGTTGTATTTGGAAGCTATGAACCGTATTCAAAACCTACCAACCAACACTGAATATAATTCTTTTCTTTTTTGTAAATTGACTTGCCCAAGAGAGATGCACAAGTTCAGCTACTTGAATTAATTATACTTCCCTTAAGGATTGAGTTTTATAAAGGGGTCTGGAGTAATTATTGCATAAACAGCCTGGTATTGTCTCTTTCAATTTTTAAGATTAAATACTTATTAGCGAAGAATTTTGTATGAGAATGTCTGAAAGATCTGTTCTGGACATGGACACTTCTTGAATGACAGAAGTGCAATCATGAGAGTCCTTTGATTGAGAAATAGATTACAGTTGAATAATGGGAGGAGAAATTAATAGTATTTCATATTTGTTCAGCCAACTGACATGAAAATGTTTGGTGTTTTCAGAGAGTTATAGTGTATAACTCAGAGAGCAGAGCTTTTTGTACTGCATGTGGTACCATCAGATTTAATGGAGATTTCAGAGCAAGATGTGATAACACTTCAACCAGTTTAGCTGAGGCTGCTGTTATTTTGAGACAAGGCTGATAAACTTTGGATACTGTATCAAGAGGTAGAATAATAGGCCGAGGGTCTTGGCTATTTGCCATAATGTTGAATAATATTCCTAGAGCATGGCCTTACTTTTAACAAACATATGCAGAGAAAAAGTTTCATTACCATCAATAATACTGCAATTACAGTTCCCTGTAGGTATATGAGGTCACCTAGAGGAGGAAATGGCAACCCACTCCATTACTCTTGTCTGGAAAATCCCATGGACGGGGGAGCCTGGTGGGCTCCCTTCTATGGGGTCACAAAGAGTTGGACATGACTGAAGTGACTTAGCAGCAGCAGCATGATATGTTCTCCATAGAGATGGGCATACAGAATATAGAAGCTTACTGTGGTTCATTTAGGGTCTCAACAGAAATAAAGGGAAACATGTAATTTCAAAGATTTGATAACCAGATGACCTAACTCTGGTGTCTAAATGGCCTTTATGAATGAGTAGAGCTGGGCTGTAAAAACTAACAGAGAAGAGTAGGGGACCTCTGTGATAGGACTCAGTGTGAGTGTGTGGGTGCACTAAGTCACTTCAGACGCATCTGACTCTGTGACCCCAGGAACTGTAGCCTGCCAGTCTCCTACACTGGCAGATGGGTTCTTTCCCCCAGCACCACCTGGGAAGCCAGTTGCTGAGTCATGTTCAACTCTTTGCAATCCCATGGACTGTAGCCTGTCAGGCTTCTATGTCCAAGGAATTTTCCAGGCAAGAATACTAGAGTGGATTGCTGCACCCTCCTCCAGGGGATCTTCTCAACCCAGGGATAAAATTTGGGTCTCCTGCATTGCAGGCAGTTTCTTTACTGTCTGAGCCACCAGGAAGCCCCTTAATTTGAGCAGCTTCAGTCTAAATTCTTCAGCCAAATGTGATTAGATATTTTTGCTTTTGACTGCAAGACAGGCAACTGAACATTGATAGTGAAGAGAAATAGTGTCTTAACAGCAAGAAGAACAAAAAGTTACAATAATTAGTCCAAACAGCTTTCCCTTCTTATTATTAAATGGTTTATTTCTATGTTAGGTGGAAGAATAGCATACATAGCTGTGAGGATGCGTGCTTATTATATCTTACACTGTTTCCATAATGCATTACGCATAATATTTTAAAATAAGAACTACCTACTCAATTCCTTCACAGATGCAATGACTGAACACAACATTGGTGGGGTCATCAATCTTTGCTGCAATATTAGATTTAACTCATTTTTATTTTCAGATGTAATTGATATCAACTGAAGAGCTGGTTAATGCAAAAGGAAGTTTGGGTTGAGTGAGACTCTCACCTGGTCCATAGAGAAGCTGACATGCCCACATCAACTTGCGACTCCAGGAACCCCCTGTTTCCTGTTGTGGAGCTGCAGCAGCACATACCCAGCAATTCTTCCCTAACCCTGTCAGGCTCATCTCACCTTGCACACCCTTGACATTGAAGAAGATATTTTCCATCTAGTGGAAGAGCTGAAACATGCTTCTCTCCATCCTTCTGAAAGTGGTCGTGGCTTCACTATGTTTAGGTAAGGATGGTCCCAGTGGGATTGTGACTCCTCTATGACCTAAGAACTAGGGGAACAGGCAGTCTTATGGGTACCCTGGGAAGAAGGGGTAGTAGAATCTAAAATAGGATTTCTTTATTCCACACCACTTATTCTTAAAGTTCTGATCCTATATATTTTTTTTTTCCTTTAGGACCCATTATTGCCCAGAAGGTAACTCAAGACCCACAACCAATGTTAGTACAGGAGAAGGAGGCTGTGACCCTGGACTGCGCATATGACACCAGTGAATCAGGTTATAGTCTATTCTGGTACAAGCAGCCCAGCAGTGATTTTTCTCCTTCGTCAGGATTCTCATAGCAAGCGAAATGCCACAGAAGGTCGCTACTCATTGAATTTCCAGAAAGCAAGCAAATCCATCACACTTGTCATCTCAGCTTCACAGCTGGAGGACTCTGCAGTGTATTTCTGTGCACTGAGAGAGCCCACAGTGAAACGCGTGTAGGAGGGACTTGTACCAAAACCTAGGGCTCTGCTCCACCTGCTGCAGGGGCCAGGGCAGGGAATTGGCAGCACAGACAAGAAGTAGCTAGGACGACAGTGCAGGTGTAGGGTTGGAGGGAGGACACTAGCCCTGAGAAAATACCTCTCTAGGTTCATAGACTGTGTTCAGAGCTATCATCAAAAGCACCTTTATCCCTGACTCATTGTCTTGAAGGTAGACACATAGCATTTTTAGCCAAAGATTGGAAAGAAAGTACAGCCACGTAAAACATTTTCCATTTGGTGATCAGATTGAGCTAGAAGAATTGGATAAGGAAGTTCAGAAACATATGATGAAAAAATCAGTAAAAGTATGTGTGAATTGTTGGTTTTTCAGATAAATTTTTCAATAAATATTTGTGGATTATATGTTGTGTGGATGAAGAAAAGTTCTCCTCTACCTTCTTTGTTTCCCTGGTTAGGCCTAAGAATTAATCTGACCTAAGACAGATTAGAGGAGAAAAGCATGAAAATTTTGTTAAGTTTGTACATGTACATGGGAGCCTTCCCAAGAAAATGAAGATCTGAAGAAGCACCCAGAGCAGGGATAGTTTTTATACTTGTGGATGAAGAAACAATAAATCTGTGAAGAATTGACAAGACCATGGGCTAGTGGTAGTCCACTTACCCCCTGTGTGTCCTCATCTTTCTTGAATACAAACAGTCCTTGGTGCCATTATAGAATCGCTCTTCAAAAAAATAATTTATTTAATGCCTTTAGGCAGAAAAAAGGGATCCTTTCCTGCACTTATGCAAAATAATTTTTATGTCAAAGAGGCATAATTTGGGTTAACATATTCTGGATTCATTCAGTTATAGGCATTGTTTTCAATAATGAAGTTCCTCTCAGAATGATGTCTCTTTTTATAGACTACACTGTTTTATAATATTTATGAATTAGTTTGATTTAGGTCTATTTGGTGTGAGTCCATGGTACTCATATTTACTTTCTAAGGTGACTACTATGCAATTTTTCTCAGTTTGTAAAGGACTTTTAATATTTTTCTTTATATTTTAGCTTTTACCTTATCTTCAAACAAATTTCTCTCTATATATTCCTACATGTTCATGTCTCTATACATAATTAATTTAACTTTCTTTTTTATATTTATTTTTAATTTTCTTCCAAGTACAAAAATGTTACTTAGATTAAATAACTATAGTATGTAACTCAAGAAATTAGTATGAACAATAAAACAAAATGAAAGAAATCAAAGTGAAGGAATTAAAGTTAAAGCAGAAATTGACTGATCAAGGGAAAATAATAAAATCAATAATAAAACCATAATCTGACATTTTGAAAAAGATTATTTTAATACTTGGAAGTGTAGTAACAGATGGATTTGATCTGGAAAGATTCCCTTTCAACCTGGCATGATTCACTCACTATAGATGTTCAGAACATATGTATTTGTGCAAGCTTATCTGATTTTGGTAGCTCTTACAAATATTTGGATTCCTCTCTAATTTGACTGAAATTATAGATTTAGCATTTATTCCTTTTCCTTAATCTCCTTGTTGCATTTAGGTTATTTCTGTGGTGTATAAGAAAAAAATGATGATTTTTCTCAACCATGTTTACACTGAAATCTTGGCTTCCACTTACTGCTTGTGTATTTGTCTTTTTTTGTGAGGAGCTCCAAGTTTTACTCTAGAAGGTGCTGGAGTAGTAACTCTGGTTCAAATTTATCAGATGTATAGATGCTTCAGATGTCTGGATTGTGTCTGAAAATGATTCTCCTTTCTGTCCATAAACCTGTCATAATCTTCTGGAAGTCTCACAACAATGATGATTCTGTACAGGTCAAAGCATGGTTTAAATAACGTAGTTGTATAGGAAGGACCAGGCTTCATGAATAAAGGCAAGAAAAAGGGAAGAATTTTGGCTTTTACCGCTTGTATTTAATATTGTACCAGGGGTTCTAGTCAGTGCAATAAGGCAAGAGGAAGAAACAAAATACAAAGAGTTTTGAAGGGAAAAGTGAACGTGTTTTTAGTCATAGATAGTATAATTGTCCGAGTATAAAATCCAATGGGATCTATGAAGAAATCTATCAGAAAAAATAAGAAAGTTAGAGTCAAATATACACCTCCCATATGATCCAGCCATTTCACCCCAGGTATTGACCTAAGAGAAATGAAAGCAAGTCTATTAAAAAAACTTATTCACACATATTCATAGCAACTTTATTTGTAACAGCCCTAAACTGGGACTAACCTAAATGTACATCAACAGGTGAATAGATAAGAAAATTATTTTGTATCCATATAATGGAATACTATTCAGCAACACAAAAGAATAAGCCATTGATACTTATAACCATGAAAGAATCTTAAAATAATTATGCTGAATGAAGGAAGCCAGACAAAAAGTATATATTATCCCATTTATATCATGTTATAAAATACATAAACTAATTAATAACAAGTTTTGCATGAATATGGGAGTAGGAGGTGGGGAGAGGGTTGAGAGGACCACAAAGAGATGTGAGGAAACTTTTGGTGGTGATGCACAGTTCATTATCTTGATTGTGATGATGGTTTCACAATTATGCATACATGTATACATATATATTTGTCTACTCTTATGAAAGCTTAATTTAAATAAGTGCAGGATATTTTTATGAAAATTATGCTTTAATAATGGTGTTAAAATCCAAATTTAACAAATATCTTTCATCATTGTTGTACAAGACTTCTGCTGCTGCTGCTAAGTCACTTCAGTCGTGTCCGGCTCTGTGCGACCCCATAGATGGCAGCCCACCAGGCTCCCCCATCCCTGGGATTCTCCGGACAAGAATACTGGAGTGGGTTGCCATTTCCTTCTCCAATGCATGAAAGTGAAAAGTGAAAGGGAAGTTTCTCAGTCATGTCTGACTCTTAGCAACCCCATGGACCGCAGCTTACCAGGCTCTGCCATCCATGGGATTTTCCAGGCAAGAGTACTGGAGTGGGGTGCCATTGCCTTCTCCTACAAGACTTCTAGTGTGACTCAAATGCAAATATTTGTCCTCTACATTCTTACTGGCTTTAAAATATGTTTTTTTTTTAAAGCATGGATAACAACTTTCTGCATCCGTGCATTCTATACTTATTTTTTCAACTCAATGTCATCAAATCTGTATTGTTTTCCCCCTTTATATCAGAATAAAAGTTTTAAGCTGCTTTTCCTGAATTCCTTTCTAGTATAATTTTGAGGTGGGTTTTGACAATGTGATTTGGAAGGCAAAGGAGAAGAGAAGAAATATGTGAAGACAACCAGTATCTGAGTCTGCTTTTCCTACTTAATTGGAATCTGGGAAACCAGTCACACATTGACTTTGGACTCATGGAACTTCTGATCTGAAACTGTGGAGAGTCAACTCTCTGAAAGAACCTGAGCTAAGCTCCCATCTATGTGTCTAGGGACTAATGATTACGGGGGCTTCACTGACTGTTTCCTTCTCCAGAACTTTATCTTGATAGCCCTCGGGATTTTTGGTTTCTTTTAATTTTTTTTTTAATAAAATGAACATTCATAAAAAGCCAGCTTAAAAAAAAAAAAGTGAGCTAAAGAAGACTTCTTTTTGCTGCTCGTACTTCACAGAGAAGGATCATTTAACACAACTTGTAGAGTCACGGGCTTCCCAGGTGGCTCTAGTGGTAAAGAACCAACCTGCCAGTGCAGAAGACATGAGAGATGTGGGTTCAATCCCTGCGTCAGGAAGATCCTCTAGAGGAGGATATGGCAATGCACTCCAGTATTCTTGCCTGGAGGATCCCATAGACAGAGGAGCCTGGTGGGCTACAGTCTATAGGGTCACAAAGAGTCTGACACAACTGAAGAGACTTAGCACAGTATAAACATGGAAACACTTTTCCATTCTGAGCCCAGAGCTTTCTCCCTGAACCTTGGCAACTATCTTTGTCTAGACATTGATCACAAATGAAATTTTGTTGGACTTTTTTCAACAAAATCTCTTAGGGAGCTTTCAAAATTACAAATTCACAAGTCTCAATTCTGGAAAATACAATTCATGAAATTTGTGATGCATCCAGAATCTGTAATTTTAAATCATGCACATATTGATTTTATCATCAGCTGTTGTATAAATATCAACTTATAAGTCTTTAATGATTTGAAAAGCTGGGAAAGAACATTCCTAACTCAAGCTCCAGGCTTTTGACAGAAATTCACATCTTTGGGGTTCCAGACACGGAGGAGGAAAATTATTTGGTTAAAGTTTGGCATCAAAATATTGGTATAACTTTTTGCTTATTACTTATTACCTTAAGTAGTAAAAAGTGTATTTAAGATTAGATATCTACTGAGGGTATTGTTGGTAGGTGCCAGGAGCCAGCACACAAGATCCCACCCATGACAAGGTCATGAGGGAGAAAACCTGATGGGCAAGGCGGATCAGGTTTTCAGGGATTCCGAAAAGCTGCCTCTGGTGCTCACCTTAAAGATGATATCTGTCTTTCTGATGCCTGCTTCAATAGACTACTCCCTAATTTTTGTGACACAGGCAGAAGGCCTTCCCCGATCTCTTTCCAAATAAAAATCAATTTGGAACTTTAATAAATAAGTTTCCTGGGTGGTGGTATTTTATGAGATTATCCAGGGTGAAAGGAGTGTTTTAATTTAAACTCCTTTGTTGGTATTTTAGTTTGTTTGGCACATGTGCTTATGCCCTTGGTACTAATATGCATGATTGCTTATAATACCCTAATCATAAAACAGCATAAAGAACCTGATCACATAAAGGCCCTAATAGGCACAGAGCCCTTCTGGGGTGAGGAAGCCCCATTAAGAGAACATAAAAATTATTCTAAAAATGGTTATAGTTAAAGATTTAGAAAAATAAGAGTTTAAAATTGTTAATTTTAACCAGGAATGCTAAACAAGGGCTGCCTCACTGGAGCTGCAGAGTCTTTGTGTGGTAAACCTTTTAGATAAATTTAACTGATAACTTCTGCAAAAGGACTGACCTTGTGTTCATTAAAGAATAGATTATGGAAAACAGCTTTGCATTCACCTAGGTCATAAAATGTCAATAGACCCCAAGGCGAGAAGATAATGTACAAGACCCTCATAAACAAAGAAGTATGCAGAAAACACCCTGGTTTCATGAAGAATAAGCTGATGTAATGTTAAACTATCTTCCCCTTAGAAATGTACTAACTTAGGGTATAAAAGCCATGGTAAAAAATAAAGCATTGCCAGACCCTGCCAGACTCGGCTGCACCCCCCATCTGGTCACTTTCTTTCTCTCTCTCTCTCTTTCTCTCTCTCTCCCTCGAAGACTTGGCCCTATCAAGGCTGGTCTCACGTGTCTTCTCTCGCTGACGCCATTCATCCTGAGGGTACCCCCTGGATCCTGCCGAGGCTGGACACCGGCAGGTAGGATTTAGTAAGATTAGTATTTGTTGCTCAGACAGTAAAGAATCTGCCTGCAATGTGGGAGACACAGGTTCAATCCCCAGGTTGGGAAGATCCCTTGCAGAAGGGAATGACAACCCACTCTGGTATTCTCACCTGGAGAATTCCATGGACAGAGTAGCCTGGTGGGCTACAGTCAATGGGGTCACAAAGAATCAGACACGACTAAATGACTAATACTCAGCCAGCTTGAAACTGTGAGAGAATAAGATATTCATATCAGAACATCAAGTAGAATTTCATAAATTCAAATATGGTGTTTCTTTCTGACTAGGATTCATATTTTCATTTTCAAATGATTTTTATATTCAGGAATATATGACTATTAGTAAGATATGTGACTTTTCCTCCTTAAAAGCTTTTATGAAAAGATAGAATTCCTTACAATTGATGTAATTTAGGACTAGTCCCTCATATCTCAGTTGGTAAAGAATCTGCCTGTAAAGCAGGAGATCCGGCTTTGATTCCTGGGTCAGGAAGATTCCGTGGAGAAGGAAATGGCAAACCACTCCAGTATTCTTGCCTGGAGAGTCCCATGGGCAGAGGAGCCTTGCAGGCCACAGTCCATGGGGTTGCAAGAGTTGGACAAGACTTAGGGACTAAACCAACCAACCAAGGAAAGAGTGCATTTCAAAAAGTAATGATTCCTCAAAGATTGTTCATCGTTCATTGTTGTTCATTGTTCATTGTTCATTGTTCATGTTTGTTTAATTGGACAGATATTTTGTGATGTAATAATCTCAGTTTACTGCTCTACATATTAGGGTACAGTGTTGAAAAAAAGAATCACTCAGTAATGACTTGATTTTTTATTACTTCTTCTAAGTTCAATACCAAATGCTTTTCTGATATTTGATGAATTATGGCTAGCTCACACTGAATACATGAGGATGTAAAAGACTGTTTTAACATGCTCAAGGAAATTAGTATCTTTTCAGTTACAGACATACCCTAGGGATGTTCTGTTAAAGGACTTCTGTCAGGTAGAGACCTAACAACAAAATAGACCTAAGAGGTTAGAGCAACTTGGTCAGATTTCCAAGTGCCTTCTGAAGACTGGTATATATCTTAAAAATAAAGCTAGGGATGAGAACATGTTCTGGAGACTAGGTCACAAGCATCCCACTCCTCTCTCTGTCCACAAGGGGCTGCAGCTTCCTGACACCAACACACTTCCTGTGTGAAATGCAGGCTTCAACTTGTCACTCTACTGTGATTTCAACCTTTCTTCCTCTTAAAGAAAGAAGTGTCATTAACATCTTTCTAAATTCCATATATATGTGTTAGTATATTGTAATGGTCTTTATCTTTCTGGCTTACTTCACTCTGTATAATGGGCTCCAGTTTCATCCATCTCATTAGAACTGATTCAAATGAATTCTTTTTAATGGCTGAGTAATATTCCATGGTGTAGATGTACCACAGCTTCCTTGTCCATTCGTCTGCTCTGGGAGGACCTGGAGGGAGCGGGTGGGGAGGGAGGTGGGAGGGGGGATCAGGATGGGGAAGACATGTGAACCCAAGGCCTTTTCATTTCAATGTATGACAAAATTCACTACAAAAAAAAAAATTAAAAAAAAAAAAAAGAAGTGTCAGGTGTCACCTCTTTATTCAGGTGACACTGCAGAGATGAGCTCCTCTCCAGGTTTAGTGACTGTGATACTCCTAATGCTTGATAAGTAAAATGCCTCTTAAAACACAGATTCTTCCTTCTATTATGTCAGCAAAATCTTTAACCATAACTTTATCCCACAAAAATATGCCCAAGGTGACACAAAATTTTTATTTATAATTTGCCCAGGACAAACCCATGGAAACTCAGTGACCCAGATGGATGGACAAGTGACTCTTTCAGAAGGGACTTCTGTGACTATAAACTGCACTTATTTAATGTCTGGATACCCTGCTCTTTTCTGGTATGTCCAGTATCCTGGAGAAGGCCCACAGCTCCTCCTGAAAGCCATGAAAGCCAATGAGAAGAGAAGCCACAAAGGTTTTGAAGCCACATACAATACAGAAACCACCTCCTTCCACTTGGAGAAAGCCTCAGTCCAAGAGTCAGACTTGGCTGTGTACTACTGTGCTCTGAGGGACACAGTGACAGAAACTGCAGGGGGAGCTGAGCACAAACTCTGAGCAGCATCGGGGCCTGGATGCTGAGTGTCTCTGACCCTCTTTGGTCCCAGGAGAATTTATGGTGGTTTGTCGCTCAGTCTCTGGTTGATACAAACATCATACCAACGTCTAGAGCATGAGAACAAGAAGTAAACATCCCCTTGTGTGAGTGCTCAGTCACTTCAGTCATGTCCGACTCTTTGGGACCCCACGGACTGTAGCCCACCAGGCTCCTCTGTCCATGGAATTCTTCAGGCAAGAATACCGGAGTGGGTTGCCATACCCTCCTCCAGGGCATCTTCCCGACCCAGGGATCGAACCTGGGTCTGCTGCATTGCAGGCGGATTCTTTACCACTGCATCACTGGGAAACATTCTCTTTGCCCAACCTCTTATTAGTGAAGCTAAAAACTGTCTGACACCAATGGTTCCTTATCAAAGAGCAAAGTAATTTCAAGGTTAAACCACATAAACAATGCAATAGTCCCTTGCTCATCCTTGTAGTCAAATCCATGCCCCTCAGGTTGTTCCAGGCCAACTTGATGGGTTTTGCTTTACTGAGTTTTACTATACTTTTAGTATACAATATACTTTTAGAGAGTCAGAATGCACCAGAGAAGGTGTCATTTGCATAGTGTCTTCCTGACAGAGCATGCGGGAGAAGTAATAGGAGAGCTACAGCCTCCAAAAACCATGGCTTTGTAAAAACCTTTATTTTTAGATTGAAGTAGAGTTGATACACGGTGTTGTGTCAGTGTCAGGTGTACAGCAAAGTAATCATCATGCACACGAGTATAGTATGTGATACACGTAGCATATGGATTCTTTTTCAGATTCTCCCTTATAGATTATCGCAGAATATTGATTATTTTGTCATAATCTTGAAATTGTGAGAGATAAGGAAGTAAGTGAAGATGGTGTATTGAAAAGAATAATAGAGCAATCAATCTCTGTATTGCACTGCAAACATACTGCTGGTCTTTGCAAATATTGGTGTAATCCTATTTCATTAACATCAGTTTATTGGCACACTAGGAGTGCTTTCACTGCTTGGGAGAAAGTTTTAAGCACAGAAGTGAACAACATATGTTTTCTGGTTCTGCAGTGGCTATTATGGTAACAATGACTAAAAATATTATTGACCTTGAAATGCCTGCTGCTTCTAAAATATTTTTCTTGGCTTCATTCTTCCACATTCATGAAAATTTTCTTCTACTTTTTTCAAAGGCTATATTTGTAGGCTTTGTGAATGAGCTATAGTCATAACATTAATATATTTTTGCTATGCACTGTTGGTTTAAATCTAGTATATATTAGCTATGCATTGTTGGTTTAAATCTAGTTAATTTTTTATTAAATTGGTTTAAATGCAAATTTTATTTTTAAAGTTCTATAAATAAAATCCATGTCCAAGTATACTTTAAACAATACAAAATGTTGTGCAATAAAATGTTTTCTCTGAAATTTGTATAAACATAGTAGATTAATAATACCCATTTATCTCTAAGATAGTAAAGAAATCAGAAAGACTATAAACCTGCAAACACAAAAAGAATAGATGAGGAGATCATAGCACATAGTGATGTCAACGAAATGTCAGAAGGTGAGAAGTGTAAGGAAGAATTAAAGCTTGTGTTATAGACTAGACGAAGAAGAAACCTAGGTTCAGTGTGAGAGGTGTCACAATGTGAGCTGTGGAAGAGTTTAAAAGAGAAGGACCAGTTACCTTTGAATAGTTTAGAAAGATGGTGCTGCTCTCGCGACGGCCTGTAGTATGTGTGGGTTGAAGGTCTGTGGCGGATACTAAAATAGGAGGCCTGAGTGAGATTACTTATAAGTAAAGAACACCAATGCTCTCCACAATTCTATATAGTAGTGTTAGTTGCTCAGTCATGTCTGACTCTTTGCGACCCCATGGACTGTAGCCTGCCAGGTTCCTCTGTCCATGGGATTTTTCCAGACAAGAATACTGGAGTGGGTCACCATTCCCTTCTCCAGGGGATCTTCCTGACCCAGGGATCAAACCTGGGTCTGCTGCATTGCAGGCAGATTCTTTACTATTTGAGCCACCAGGGAATTTATGACAAGCAATAATTGCTTTCTAAATCCAGAAGAAAAGTGGAAGTTAGCCTTTGATGAATTAAGAACTTCACATACAAAATTGTTCCAAACTTTGTGTATTACCTGGGCTTCCCTGGTGGCTCAGATGGTAAATAATCTGCCTGCAATACAAGAAGTTTAACACACATAAAACCAGCACATTTTAATAAATATACATATTTATATATTGAGTAGATATTCTTCACCACAGCTGTGTAAATTTTTAAAGATATGGGATATGGAACAGAGGTTAAATTTATTCTTTGTAATCCACAGGGCCAGAGAATCCAAATCACAGGAGAGGGGCTTCTACCTCTGGAAATGAAGTAGTCTTGGTTGCCCAGGGACCATTTCTTACAACAGGTTCTTTAGGGTCAATCTTCTATTTGCACTATTTCTCTAGAAGACACAGGCAGTATTGAGGCTTTCTTAGGTTTATTCTCACAGAGGTAACCAGAAAATTCTAAGTAATTAAAGTGGTTTTGGCAGAGGAAGATAATTCTGAAAACTCACAGAAGTTAATGGGAAGTGTCTTGGGGAAAGAACATTTTATTGGGGATATGTCAATGTCATTGTCTTGGGGAAAGAACATTGTAGTGGAATTTGGAAGAAATATAATCGAATATTGACTTTGAGCCAGCAATGACCAAAGCAGCAGAAGCATGCCAGTAGAACTGATTCATCCTCTGGAGGAAATTCCACTAAGGCTCTGAGTCATGCACTGCTTTTAAGATATGTGTGAGTTTAAGGTGTCTAATATAATGATTTGATATATATATATTTGATATATATTTTTTGAAGTAATAACACTGATAAATTTAGTGAACACATCTTTCACTGCACATAATTACCAGGGTTTTTGTCTTGTTCTTATTATGGTGAGTATGTTTAAGATCTGTACTCCTAGCCACTCTCAAATGAAAAGTACAGTATTGTTAACTATAATTACAGTTAACAGGCAAGACCAACTTAGAGGAACATAATCTAAGATAATAAGCATTTGGGATATCAAATGATCTTTTTTCTCTTATACTCTTCTTTGGTTTACATGTTCCTTTTAGAAAGATTTTCTCCCCATAGTAGACAAAAGAGCATGGTATATAGGCTGAAAAGGAAGGTTTTATATTTTTATGTTTAAGAGTGAATCATGGTGCTTTACTAATTTCAAAACTAATATCAGGCCCATCATTGGATAAAGAGCAACAACATCTACCTCCTTCTAACTTACTAAAAATGACTCAGTTGTGTGCAGAGGTGTAAATCTTGATCTCTACATCCTTACTGTGCATTTAAATTTACAACCTAAGATGTAATTTGCTTGATCTTTGCTGTTTTTATGCATCAGAGTCCCTCATAGGCACAGGTATGAGAAGGACATTTAACCAGAGAGTTCAGTAGTTAGAGATGTAACCACCAGATGGTGGTGCACCTCTGCTGATCAGAACATGTGGAGGGTTCCTTTGAGTGGGTTCTGAATGGACAGGTAGGCTGGGGCAGAAGCAGAGCCTTTTCCTTATTGGCTGGGTAGACAATGAAAGAAACCACTAGAGAAAAGAAGGGATCACTTGGTAACATAAGCAGCTCTCCTGGTTGGCGACTGCAGATCCACAGTTGATCCTAAATGGGAAAAACAGTGAAGACACCCATTGGAGCTTTAATCATGTTCTTGTGGCTGCAGCTGGACTGTGAGTTGAGGGTTTAAGGGAAATGCAGTGTATTCGTAGATATTCTTTAGATGCCAAGACTGGCTTTATTCAGGTTTCTTCTAGTTATTGTAGAAAAGGAAAAGTAAACTCTAGAGCTAAATAATATGACAACCCTTCTCCTTTCTCTGACTTCTGCTTTCTCCATAGGTGTCAGCCTGGGAAACAAGGTGGAGCAGAGTCCTTCTACCCTGAGTGTCCAGGAGGGAAACACCACTGTTATCACCTGCACTTATACAGATGGTAACTCAGAGTATTTCCCTTGGTATAAGCAAGAACCTGGGAAAGGTCCCCAGCTCCTTATAGCTATTCGTTCAAATGAGGACAAAAAGGAAGACCAGAGACTGACTGTTTTATTGAATAAGATGGCCAAACATCTCTCCCTGCACATCGCAACCACTGAAGCTGGAGAGTCAGCTGTCTACTTCTGTGCAGCAAGGACACAGTGCTTCCCAGGCATCTTTTGTCTGTACTCAAACCTGTGACTGGGGCAGCCCCTTTCCTTTGGTGTAAGCTTCAAATATGACAAATGTTATCTTGTTTGTCTGCAGGTGGAAACTGATGTGCCAGTCATAAAAACATGTGAAAGAAAGTGAAAGTCACCCAGCTGAGTCCAACTGTTTGCTACACTATGGACTATACAGTCCGTGGGATTCTCCAGGCCAGAATACTGGAATGGGTAGCCTTTCCCTTCTCCAGGGGATCTTTCCAATCCAGGGATCGAACCCAGGTCTCCTGCATTGCAGGAGATTCTTTACCAGCTGAGCCACAGGCAAAACCCAAGAATACTGGAATGGGTAGCCTATCCCTCCTACAGGGGATCTTCCATACCCAGGAAATGAACCGGGGTCTCCAACTTTACAGGTGATTCTTTACCAACTGAGCTATCAGGGAAGCCATAAAAAGCACTGGATAAGAATATTAGGCTCAAGGGTAGCTAGAAAGGGTTAGAATATGTTGTTGGATACCTGTTGCTTACTGAATTCTTGAAGAGAGTTAGTAATTTACTGATTTATTTTGAAACTGTAAGACCAACTTTACATTTTGCCATTCAGACTCCTGTTCTATAAATACTCCCCCTGTTATCCATATCACATCCTTATTATGAATGAATTTTTAAAATATTGTGCTTTGAAAACAGCATATTTTTCTGATTATACAAATGACATGCCAAATACAAGAAAATGCTTTATATAATTAATATGATATTGACAATTCTATGATCACACAATGTCACTAATATTATTTACTCTTTTTATAAATTCCTATCTTAATTAGTATCTTTTCCCACTTAATATTAAATATTGAACTGAGCATTCCTCATTTCATTGTCTTGTTCCCAAACATCAGCTTTGAAATAGCTCTATGAAAAATATTAATAAATTATAATTTTACATTGTCTGACATCCCTTTTATGTGCATTGACCACCTTCTTATTGAGAAAATGTGACGTGTGTTTTCCTTTAGTGTCCAGTAACAGTATATATTTTTTGTGTGTTTGAGGGAAAGTAAGATAGAAAGTGATTTGAAAACGTCATGTTCAAATGATTGCAAATCAGATGGTGTATTTGCCTTCTCCTGTCTCTGGATAATTTACTGCGAACTTCATGGCTTTCTCTTGATGCTAGGAGGCCAGTCTGGGTGTCGATAGCCTCCATTTTTCTTCCTTTCCTTAGGGGCAGGCTGGCTGCTCACATCTGTCTTGTTTCCTTCAATCCAGAGCAGGGTGGGACTGCTACTGCCCATGCTCACGAGGCATCTGCAGGCATCTCACTCTGGCTGCTCTTTGAGCCCTGGGATCAGTGAGAAGGTGGGGTGGTGTTTGAGTCAGACGTCATCTGATGGCTGGTACCCCTGGGCCACTTTTGATGATTGGCAGGCAAGGCATCCCCGGCGACTGGTGGGCAGTCCTGATGGAGCCAGTGCCCTGGTAGAAGGAAACTTCTCCACTTTAATGCCCTCCTGGAGACCTGGCTGCCATTCCCAGGTGCTCCCCACTCCCCAGCTGAGCAGCACACCTAAGTGTTCTGGGTGAGGTGAGAAAGGGGCGAGTCTTCTCTGTAGGTTCTCCCAAAGCTGGAGAGCAGATGCTCACTCACAGGCTCTCACTTTCCTCTGTGGAGAAACCGCAGGTCAAGAATGTTTCTCCTGGAGCCCAGCTGTGTGCTGTGAGGGAAGGGGTGAGGAAGGTAATGGGAAATGTTCCCCTAACCCTCTGCAGTGTGTCTGACGTCAGACGGTGTGCTGGAACTTCTCTGCTGGATTTCTGGACTTCTTAAAGCTCCCTTGGAGTATGACTGTGAAAACTGGTATTTTTGGCAGGGTGAAAAGACGGTAGAAGATTCCTATTTTGCTATTTTGAATTCAGTATTTTATATCTTAATTCCTAAGTAGTTACACAGAAAAATGAACTATTTTTGGTTTGTATTTCTGTTTATTTTGAATTTTAATCCATTGTGGAGATCATGTAGCCATCACAAGTGCCTGACACAGAACAGCCTCACTGCTCCCCAGAATGCCCCATGCTCCCCTTTTGTGAAGACAAACTGCCTGATTCCTGTGCTGTGCTGTGCTTAGTCACTCAGCTGTGTCCGACTCTTCTCGACCCCCATGGACCGTAGCCCGCCCAGGCTCGTCTGTCCACGGGGATTCTACAGGCAATATATTGGAGTGGGTTGTCATGCCCTCCTAAAGGGGATCTTTCCAACTTAGGGATCAAATTCAGATTTCCCGCATTGCAGGCAGATTCTTTATTGACTGAACCACCAGGGAAGCCCATGAATACTGGAGTGGGTAGCCTATCTCTTCTCCAGGGCATCTTCCCAACCCAGGAGTTGAACTGGGGTCTCCTGCTTTACAGGCAGATTCTTTACCAGCTGAGTTACCAGGGAAGCACCCCCTGCCCATACCTAATTCATTTCAAAAATTAAAAAAGTATATAAATTCAGAGTTTGATATGACACTGTCCAAAGAATTGTTCTGGGTATGAATGTATTTTGAGTAACAGAATACAATCATGAGATCCTTTAATTGAGAAGTTTAAAAGACTTAAATAATATGAAGAGAAATTAATGATATTTCATATTTAGTCAACCAGTTGTTAGAAAAAAGTTGGGTGTTTTTAAATTAGAGAACAATTCCTACTGTATGTGGTTACATTAAACTTAATGGAGATTCCCCTGCAAGATCTAAAGATGCTTCAAACAATTTTGCTGAGGCTGTCATTACTGTGACAGGAAGATGTGAAGTAAACAGTGAAGTGAAAGTCACTCAGTCATGTCTGACTCCTTGTGAGCCCATGTAATATACTGTCCATGGATTTCTCCAGGCCAGAATACTGGAGTGGGTAACCTTTCCATTCTCCAGGGTATCTTCCCAACCCAGGGATTGAACCCAGGTCTCCAGCATTGCAGGTGGATTCTTTATCAACTGAGCTATCAGGGGAAGATACGTTTTGGCTAACAGATCAAGAAATAGGTTGTGATAGGCAGTGGGTCTTTGTTGTTTGCCATGGTGTTTAGTCATATCCCTAGGCATGGCTTTCCTGTTATATTCATACACAAAGATTTATTACAGACAGGAAGTGGTTAGGGCTGTGGTAGCACAGGGGTAGGGTTGGGGGTGGAATCAGTGGTGATCTTATGGTTAGCTGTCTCATGGAGGTGTATGAAATCACCTGCTATGTATTTCCTTTAGAGCTGGGCTTATAGGATGTATAACTGTTTGGTATGACTTATTTACGGTCCCAGTTGAGTTAATGGGATGAATATAAATTCAAAGGCTTGATAACCTAATGACAAAACTAAGGTATCTAATCTGACTTTCATGAACAGAGCTGGACTGTCAAAATTAGCAGAGAATAAAAGGGGATTTCTGTGACAGGAGTTAATCTCTGCAACCTCAGCCTAAGCTCTTTAGCAAAGGGTGATTAGATTTTCCTGCTTTGGCCCCAAGATGGGCAACTGAAAATATTGATAGTGAGGAGAAGCATTATTGTAGCAATAGGAAGAATAGAAGAGCTAAAGTTCTTTGCCTTCTTACCATAAAGTGATTTATTTCTACCTTAGGTGGAAGAACAGAACACAGATGTGAGGATGCATGGTTAGCATGTCTTATATTATTTCCATAATACATTACAGATAATATTTTTAAATTAAATATTTTTAAATTAAAGAGCTACCCACCCATTTCCTTCACAGAAGCAATGACCCAACACAGCAATGTATGTGTAGCGGGGTGGTGGTGGTGGGGGTTCTTCCTTGCAATATCAAATTTAACTTGTGTTTATTTTAAGATGTAATTGCTACCAGTCGAAGAGCTGGTTAGTACAAAAGGAAGTTTAGGGTGAGTAGGACTCTCACCTGGTTTATAGAGAAGTTGATGTAACCCACATCAACTTGCTACTCAACTTGCTACATCAACTTGCTACTCAACTTGCTACATCAACTAACCCCTCTTTCCGGTTATGGGGCAGCAGCAGCACATACCCAGAAGTTCTTCCCTCACCCTGTCAGGCTCACCACACTTTGCAAAGCCTTGATATTGAAGAAGGTATTTACCACCTAGTGGAAGAGCTGAAACATGCTTCTCTCCAGCCTTCTGAAGGTGGTCGTGGCTTCACTGTGTTTAGGTAAGGGTGGTCCTGATGGGATTGTGCCTCCTCTGTGACCTAAGGATCAAGGGAACAGGCAGTCTTAAGGGTACCCTGGGAAGGAAGCCTAGCTGGGTGTAAAGTAGAGTTTCTTTATTCTACACCACTTATTCCTAAATCTCTGTTGTTTTTTTGTTCAGTAGCTAAATTGTGTCTGACTCTTTGCAACCCCATGGACTGCAGAACACCAGGCTCCCCTGTTCCTCTCTATCTCCCAGAGTTTGCTCAAATTCACATCCACTGAATCAGTGAAACTATCTAATCATCCCATCTTCTGCTGCACCCTTCCTCTTTTGTCTTCAATCTTTCCCAAAATCAGGGTCTTTTCCAATGTCCACTCTTTGCCTCAGGCGGCCAAAGTATTTGAGCTTCAGCTTCAGCATCAGTCCTTTCAATGAATATTCAGGGTTGATTTCCTTTAGGATTGACTGGGTTGATCTCCTTGCAGTTCAAGGGACTCTCAAGAGTCTTCTCCAGCACCGACATTTGAAAGCATAAATTCTTCAACACTCAGCCTTCTTTCTGGTCCAACTCTTACATCCATACATCAGTACTGGAAAACCCATAGCTTTGACTATACATATCTTTGTTGGCAAGTGATGTCTCTGTTTTTTAAAATACTTTCCAGGTTATTCATAGCCTTCCTTCCAAGGAGCAAGTGCTTTTTAATTTCATGGCTGCAGTCTATTTCTATCTATTTTTTTCCTCTAGGATTCAGTGTTGCTCAGAAAGTAACTCAAGATCAACCACCAATGTCAGTGCAGAAGAAAGAAACTGTGACCCTGGATTGCACATATGACACCAGTGGTAAAACTTATAGTCTGTTCTGGTACAAGCAACACAGCAGTGGGGTGATGACCTTCCTTATTCTCCAGGACTCTCATAACAAGCAAAATGCCACAGAAGGTCGCTACTCATTGAATTTCTAGGAGGCAAGCAAATTCATCAAACTTACCATCTCAGCTTCACAACTGGAGGACTCTGCAGTGTATTTTTGTACACTGAGGGAACCCACAGTGAGAGGCATGTAGGAGGGACCTGTACCAAAACCCAGAGTTCTAATTGATACACCCAGCTGCTGTAGGGACCAGGGTAGGGAACTGCCTTCACAGACAGGAAGTGGTTAGTACTGTGGCAGCACAGGTGTAGGTTTAGAGGGGAAACACTCACTCTAAGAAAGTATTTCTCTAGGTTCATAGACCATGTCTAGAGCTATCACTCATCAAAAACATTCTTATCCCTGAAAATTTGGATTTAAATTTCTTATCGAAGACAAATATAACCACTAAAATCTTTACTGTATGGTGATTAGATAAAACTAGAAGAATTGACTAAGAAAATCCAGAAATATCTGAATTAAAAATCAGTTAAAAATATGTGTGAATTATTGGTCTTTCAGATCAGTTCAGTTCAGTTCAGTCACTCACCTGTGTCTGACTCTCTGCGACCTCATGGACCACAGCACACCAGGCCTCCCTGTCTATCACTAACTCCCGGAGTCTACTCAAACTCATGCCCATTGAGTCAGTGATGCCATCCAACCATCTCATCTTCTGTTGTCCCCTTCTTCTCCCACCTTCAATCTTTCCCAGAATCAGGGTCTTTTCCATTTCTTTGCATCAGGTGGCCAAAGTATTAGAGTTTCAGCTTCAACATCAGTTCTTCCAGTGAATATTCAGGACCGATTTCCTTTAGGATGGAGTGGTTGGATCTCCTTGCAGTCCAAGGGACTCCCAAGAGTCTTCTCCAACACCACAGTTCGAAAGCATCAATTCTTCAGCAGCGCTCAGCTTTCTTTATAGTCCAAATCTTACATCCATACATGACTACTGGAAAAGCCATAGCCTTGACTAGATGGACCTTTGTTGGCAAAGTAATGTCTCTGCTTTCTAATATGCTGTCTAGTTTGGTCATAACTTTTCTTCCAAGGAGTAAGTGTCCTTTAATTCCATGGCTGCAGTCACCACCTGCAGTGATTTTGGAGCCCCCCAAAGTAAAGTCTGTCACTGTTTCCACTGTCTCCCCATCTATTTGCCATGAAGTAATGGAAACAGATGCCATGATCTTAGTTTTCTGAATGTTGAGCTTTAAGCCAACTTTTTCACTCTCTTCTTTCACTTTCATCAAGAGGCTCTTTAGTTCTTCTTCACTTCTTGCCATAAGGGTGGTGTCATCTGGGTATCTGAGGTTATTGATATTTTTCCCAGCAATCTTGATTTCAGCCCATGCTTCATCCAGTGCAGCATTTCTCATGATGTACTCTGCATATAAGTTAAATAATCAGGGTGACAATATATAGCCTTGACATACTCCTCTTTCCTATTTGGAACCAGTCTGTTGTTCCATGTCCAGTGCTAACTGTTGCTTCCTGACCTGCAAACAGATTTCTCAAGAGGCAGGTCAGGTGGCCTGGTATTCTCATCTCTTTAAGAATTTTCCACAGATCAATTTGTTCAATAAATATTATTGTATTTATATTATATTACCGACATTGCTTGGAATGAGGAAGGTGGTGAAATCTCTCTGTGGTAGTCCTCTTTTTGAATATCTGTTTGAACACAGTTTTATACCATTTAATGAGTAAGTTTATTTTAGATTTATTAGTGGAATCAATGTACTCTCATTTACTTTCTATAATGTTTAATATGTCACAAACTTTGTGCTAATACTCATTCTTTCTAGCATGAAATAGCTCAATTTCTATAATACAGTTTAACGGCCTCCCATCAATCTTATTCACAAAGTGATTAATAATTAGCTGTTCTTAGAAAGACATTGTGAAGGAGAAGAGTATGAATTGTCTTCTTTCTCTGCTCTTGCCCTTTGCTGTACCACTCTTCAAAAAGTATTTTTACCATCATATGACTGATTTTGCACCCCACTAGGCCCTGTTTTTCAATCAGTGTTAACACACTCCAAAATACTCCTTATCTCCAATTTCCTCCTAACTCTAACCACATTTTCTCAGCGCCTTAAAATTTGAATGGTAATGGATGATTGATAAGTGGTCTTGTATTATAACTCCCTCTTATATTTGCATTTGGAAGCAGATGTGTAAAGTAGAATTGTTAAAATACTCCCTTAATTTTTTTAAATTAAATTTTTATCATTTTGACATTCATTTTTACTATTTTAACTATTTTAAGTGCTCAATCCAGTGATACTAAGTACATTTGCATTGTTATTCAGCAAGCACTATTCACCTCTAGTACTCTTTGCATCTTGAAAAATTGAAAATTTATACTCATTAAAGACAAACTCAGCAGGACTTCCCTAGTAGTCCATTTATTAAGACTCCATGCTTACAATGCAGGGGACACAGGTTTGATCCCTGGTCAGGGAACTGATATTCCCCATGCCTCAATGTGCAGCCAAAATGTAAATTAAAAAAAAAAAAAAAGACTAACTCCTCATTCCCTTGTCCCTCCAACCCATGGCCACTACTGTTCTACTTTCTCTTTCTATGACTTTGACTACTTTAGATAACTCATATAAGTCAAATTACAAAATATTGGTTATTTTATGACATTTCTTTTATTATAATGTCCTCAAATTTCATCCATGTGGTTGATTTTTTTTATACCTTTCTAAAGTTGAATAATATTCCATTGTACACATATACTACTTTTTGTCTACTCATTCATCTGTTGATGAACATTTGGGTTTCTTCCATCTTTTGGTAGAAACATGGGCATATGAATATCTCAGTATTTGGGGTATATATCCAAATTCTTTCAAGTGTTTTGAATATAATATAATCAGAAGTAGAATTGCTGGATCACATGGCAGTACAGTTTTTAAATTTTTGAGAAACATTTATCCTGGTTAGTCTGGAAAACTATGCTCTAGACTACTTTATCACATGCCAATTTCAAGGGAAAGGGAAATAGAGTGACCAGTAGTCATGAATGAGGTTTCATAATTCTAGTGGTTTACAGAAACCTAGAAGAGTTTGGTGCACTGGTATGGAGCATCGCTCCTCAGGTGCTTAGTAAGTAGGAGTCTGAAGCGAATGGTCAAGGCACTACCTGGCGGTCATCTTGTGAATTGCAGCTTGAATTTTTCTTTTTAAATTTTATATTATATTGGAGTATAGCTGATTAACAATGTTATGATAGTTTCAGGGGGCCAACAAAGGAATTCAGCCATACAGATACATGTATCCATTCTCCCTCAAGCTCCCATCCCATCCAAGCTGCCACATAACATTAGGCAGAGTTTCCTGTGCTAGACATTAGGTCCTTGTTGGTTATCCATTTTAAATAGAGCAGTGTGTACATGTCCATCCCAAACTCCCTAACTATCTCTCCCCCCATCCTTCCCCTTTGGTAACCATGAGCTAGTTCTCTATGTCTGTGAATCTGTTTGTGTTTTGTAAACAAGTTCATGAGTATTCTTTAGGTTTCTTTCCTCTTTTGGCGAAAGGGCCAAGTCTATAATTATTTAATTAGTTCACTTTGCATAAGTAAAGAACCTATTAAAAGACTGTCTTAAAATATTTCAAAGATTTGAGAAGTAATTTTGCTGCTTTCTCTCTCTCAAAATTTATCTGAAAAGAATCCACAGGGGGAAAAAGAAAACAGATTTTTGCTATTAGACAGGTTTGTGTTCAAAACTACTAACTCTAAAATTAAGTTTCTACATAGCTTTGTTTTACTATTTGTAAGATGATAGAGTGATATCTTCTTTAATATTTTGTTGTGACAGTTTATCATTAATGTATCCACAGAGATTTTTTTTTCATTTATTTTTATTAGTTGGAGGCTAATTACTTTATAATATTGTAGTGGTTTTTGTCATACATTGACATGAATTAGCCATGGATTTACATGTATTCCCCATCCCGATCCCCCCTCCTGCCTCCCTCTCCACCCGATCCCTCTGGGTCTTCCCAGTGCACCAGGCCCGAGCATTTGTCTCATGCATCCAACCTGGGCTGGTGATCTGTTTCATCCTAGATAATATACATGTTTCGATGCTGTTCTCTCGAAACATCCCACCCTCGACTTCTCCCACAGAGTCCAAAAGTCTGTTCTGTACATCTGTGTCTCTTTTTCTGTTTTGCATATAGGGTTATCATTACCATCTTTCTAAATTCCATATATATGTGTCAGTATACTGTGGTCTTTATCTTTCTGGCTTACTTCAGTCTGTATAATGGGCTCCAGTTTCATCCATCTCATTAGAACTGATTCAAATGAATTCTTTTTAATTGCTGAGTAATATTCCATAGTATATATGTACCACAGCTTTCTTATCCATTCGTCTGCTGATGGGCATCTAGGTTGCTTCCATGTCCTGGCTATTATAAACAGTGCTGTGATGAACATTGGGGTGCACGTGTCTTTTTCAGATCTGGTTTCCTTGGTGTGTATGCCCAGAAGTGGGATTGCTGGGTCATATGGAAGTTCTATTTCCAGTTTTTTAAAGGAATCTCCACACTGTTCTCCATAGCGGCTGTACTAGTTTGCATTCCCACCAACAGTGTAAGAGGGTCCCCTTTTCTCCACACCCTCTCCAGCCTTTATTGCTTGTAGACTTTCGGATAGCAGCCATCCTGACTGGCGTGTAATGGTACCTCATTGAGGTTTTGATTTGCATTTCTCTGATAATGAGTGATGTTGAGCATCTTTTCATGTGTTTGTTAGCCGTCTGTATGTCTTCCTTGGAGAAATATCTGTTTAGTTCTTTGGCCGATTTTTTGATTGGGTCATTTATTTTTCTGGAATTGAGCTGGAGGAGTTGCTTGTATATTTTTGAGATTAATCCTTTGTCTGTTGCTTCATTTGCTATTATTTTCTACCATTCTGAGGGCTGTCTTTTCACCTTGCTTATAGTTTCCCTTGTTGTGCAAAAGCTTTTAAGTTTCATTAAGTCCCATTTGTTTATTTTCGTTTTTATTTCCAATATTCTGTATCCACAGAGATTAACAAATTACAGATGATTAATGACAGTAACCTCTATAGGTACAGAAAAACCATTGGACAAAACTCAGTGTCTATTCTTGAATAAAAACTCCCAGTGAATTAGGGCTTAAGGGAATTCATTAACTTAATTAAGGTCCTCCACAAAAAATCTACATCAAATACACTTGATGGCGAAAGACTGAATGATTTCCTTCAAGTTTCAGGAAAAAGGGAAGAATTTTGACTCTCACCACTTGTACTGAACACTGTACTAAGGGTACTAGCCAGTGCAATAAGGCAAGAGAAAGAAACAAAAATCATACATTTTGGAAAAGAAGAAGTGAATCTACCTTTAGTCACAGACAGTGTAATTATCTGAGCATCAAATCCAAGGGAATTTGCAAAGAAGTTACCTGAAAAAAATGAAAGTTAAACAAAATCAAATATATACCTAACTTAGGCTCCAGTCATTCTACTCCCAGATATTGACCCAAGAGAATTGAAAGTATGACTATAAAAAATCTTATTCACACATATTCATAGCAGCTTTATTTGTAACAGCTGCGAACTAGGATTAAACTAAATGTCCATCAATAAGTGAATAGATAAACGTATCTATAGATAAATCATATCCATATAATGGAATACTACTCAGCAATACAAAGGAATGAAACATGATTATAATAACCATGGAAGAATCTTAAAATAATTATGCTGAATGAAAGAAGCTATCAAAGGCACATATAATACCATTTCTTTGAAATTACTGAATATGCAAACTATTTTATGAGAAAAATGTTGCTTGAAAATGAGAATAGGAAGTGGAGAGGGCTGAGAGAGCTAAAAAGAGACAAGAGGAAACTTTTGGGGTGATGCATTGTTCTTTATCTTGATTGTGGTGATGGTTTCCCAAGTATATACAAGTGTCAATCTTATTAAGTTAAGGAGGTACAATTTATTTTAAAGAGAACTATGCTTTAATGAGACGGCTGGATGGCATCACCAACTCAATGGACATGAGTGTGAGTAAACTCCAGGAGTTGGTGATGGATAGGGAGGCCTGGCGTGCTGCAACTCCTGGGGTCGCAAAGAGTCGGACGCAACTGAGTAACTGAACTGAACTGAACTGATGCATTAATAAAGCCATTAAAATCCAAATACAGCAAACATTTTTCTTCAGTGTTGCACAAGTCTTCATTTATGACCCCGAAATGCAAAAATATTTCTCCTATATGTACTCATTAGCCTTTAACTATGTTTTTTTTTAAAGTAGAGATAACAACTCTCTGCCTCCATGTGCTATACATTTATTTTCAGTCCTACATCATTACAACCTATTTTGCATTCCTTCTATATACCAGAATTGCCAGCAGAATCTTTGCCGACTGAGCCACGAGAGAAACCCACCTACCAGAACAGAAGTTTGTAACGGATTTTCCAGCATTTCTTTCTGGAGTATTTTTGAGGCAGTTTCTCACGCTGTGATCTGGAAGGTAGAGAAGAAAGGAAGGGATATGTGAATCCAAGCAGTATCTGAGCCTGGTTTTTTTTAATTTAAATCTGGATTTGGGAAATGATTCATGTGCTGACTCTGACACATGAAATTCCTTGATGTGAAGCTGAGAAGAGTGAACTCTCAGAAACAGAATGGGCTAAGCTTCCATCTGTGTGTTTAGGGATCTATGGTTACAGGGCTTTACAGAAGATGAATGCCTCTTAGAACTTCCTCTTGCTACTTCTCAAGGCTTTGTTTTATAAAATGTACGATCATAAAAAGAGAGCTAAAGAAGTGCTTGTTTTTTATGCTGGTACTCAAAAAGAGAAGTTTTGAGTATACATGTAGTCCTGGGAACATCCTGTTGCTCCCTGATCTTTGACAACTACCTTGATCTAGGACATCTGTCCCGAATGAAAACTTGTAAACCAGCATCGGACTGGCTGTGACCCATCTTCTTGGAGAGCTTTCAAAACTTACAGGTTCATGGGTCTCAACTCTGGATAATGTGATTCATGAAGTTATTGGTGGGCCCAGAATCTGTAATTTTAAGTCATTCACTCATTAATTCTACTTTCAGCTCTCATGTGAATATTGGATGAGAGGTCTTTAACAATTTGAAAAGCTGGGAAAGAAGAGCATCCTAACTCATGCTCTGGGCTTTTGACACAAATCTACATCTTCAGGGTTTCAAACACTAGGGGAAAATTATTTGATTAAAGTTTGGCAACAAAATGTGGCAGATAGAATAGAAAGTATCTCTGAAGCTAGATATCAACCAAGAATATATAATAGGATTAGTACTTGTCTGATCTACATAGGCCAGCCCTCTTATCTTAGAGTCAAGGAAGAAGTAGGAGAATAAGATATTGATATTAGACAATTCTACAAGGATTTGATAATTTCAATTATGATATTTCTTTTGTTTTCACATTTTAATGATTCTGAAATTCAGAATTATTTGACTATTGAGAAGACAGTGTGGCTTTTTCCCTTGAAAAAAATTTTACTAGAAAGATAACATTTCTTACAAATGATATTATTTTAGGACTGAGAAAATATTTTATTTCAAGTAGTAGTGATTCCACAATCAAAGACCCTCATTCATTACTTTTTTTTTGGTATAGTAAATATTCAGTGAGCATGTAATAAACATCAGTCAGGGGTTCCCTGGTGACTCAGTGGTGAAGAATCTGCCTGCCAATGCGGGAGACTCAGGTACAATCCCTGGGTTGGAAAGATCCCCTGGGGAAGAAAATGGCAACTCATTTCAGTATTCTTGATGGGAAATCCCACGGACAAAGGAGCCTAGCAGGCTACAGTCCTTAGGGTTGCAAAAGAATCAGACATGACTGATTCAGCCACTAAACAACAAATAATTGTCAGTCACTCTTCTGTAAATTGGGATACAAGGCTGAAAAACAGAGATTCACTCAGTAATGACCTAGCTTCTTATTACTTCCTCTGTAATCAGCCACAAACTCCTCTGACAGTCAGTGGGTTATAGGTTGGTCCACAATGGATACATGAGAATATAAAATACTATATTAAAGTGCTGAAGAAAATTGATATCTTCTTAGCTACAAAAATACCTGGAATGCTTTGTCAGGTAGTATCCTAAGAACAAAACAGACCTGAGAAGTGTTGACAGCTGTTGCTCAGATTTCCAAGCCTCACCTGAAGACTGACATGTGCTTCATGGATAAAGTCAAGGATAACATTTTTCTAATTTAGGGAGGATATGTGGGCTTCCCTGGTGGCTCAGTTGGTAAAGAGTCGGCCTGCAGTGTGGGAGACCCAAGTTCGATCCCTGAGTCAGGAAGATCCCCTGGAGAAGAAAATGGCAACACACTCCAGTATTCTTGCGTGGAAAATCCCATGGATGAAGGAGCCTGGCAGGTTACAGTCCATGGGGTCTCAAAGAGTCAGACACGACTGAGTGACCACTTTCTTTCCAGTATACATGCGTTGCATTCCTGTCCCTGTCCACCAGAGAGTGAAGTTTCCTAATGCAGACACATTTCCTGTGTGTCTAAACTTCCCTGAAACTAAACCTCACTGTGACTTCAACATTTCTTCACGTTAAGAGTCAAGAACGAACGTTCTTCAGGAGACACTCTAGAGATGAACTCTTCTCCAGGATTAGTGACTGTGATACTCTTCCTGCTGGGTAAGCAAAACACCTCTAAAAATTCGGATCCTTTCTTCTGTTATGTCAACAAAACCTTTAAGCATAATTTTATTCCAGAGTTTTATGCCCAAGATCACAGAAAACTCTCTTATTTTCCCCTAGGACAAACCCATGGAGACTCAGTGAGCCAGATGGAAGGCCAAGTGACTCTTTTGGAAGGGGTTACCCTGACTGTGAACTGTACTTATTCAGACACCACGTACCCCACTCTTTTCTGGTATGTCCAGTATCCTGGAGAAGGTCCAGAGCTCCTCCTGAAAGCCACGAAGGCCAACGACAAGAGAACCAACAAAGGTTTTGAAGCCACATACAATGCGAAAACCACCTCCTTCCACTTGGAGAAAGCCTCAGTCCAGGAGTCAGACTCGGCTGTGTACTACTGTGCTCTGAGTGACACAGTGACGGAAACTGCAGGGGGAGCTGAGCACAAACTCAGCAGCGACGGTGCCTGGATGCACTGTGGTCCCCACAGAGCCTGTGGTTGTTTGTCTCTTAGTCTCTGGTTGATACAAAAAACATACAAATGGCTAAAGTATAAGAGTAAGAAGAGAATATTTCCTATAACCAATTCTTTACTAGTAAAACTGAAAACTCTCTGACACCAATAGTTCCTTTTCCTGGGTCAAAGTAATTTCAAGGTAAAACCACATAAGCAATGAAGTGGTGTTTTGCATATTATTGCAAAATCCTGCTTCTACAAGTTGTTCCAAGTCACCCAGGTGGGTATTGCTATGTCTTACTATACTTTCATAGAAACAAAGTGTGCTAGATAAGGTGTGGTCTGCACAATGTCTTCCTGACAGAGCAGGCAGGGCATGAGAGGTGATAGGAGAGCCACAGCCTTCAAAAATTATCATTCTTAATAGAGAAAGAAGGGATGAAAGGAGGAGGAACAGAATCTCATACATAAGGAAACAGTGGAAAGAGAGGGAAGGATTTTATTCACATTTATCTCTTTATCCCCCTGGAACTCTAAGAAATTAAAAAGGGTATATGCCTGAAAATACAGAGAGAACAGAAAAGGAGTTAGCAGCGCAGAGTGCTGTCAACAGATTTCAGATGAGAATTGTAAGGAAGAATGAAGACTCGTCTTGTAGAATAGTTGAAGAAGGAACCTAGCCCTTGTGTGAGATGCATCACAATGTTTGCTGAGTAACTGTGCAAAGGTTAAGAAAACATGGCACCAATCATCTTTGAATAATTGAGAAAGATGGTGTTGCCCTCATAAGTGCACATGTGTGAGTGTCGAGGGTTTTGGGGACACTAAAATAGGAGGCCTGAGTGAGGTCATTTGTAAGCAAAGAATAGCCGTGCTCTCCAAAATTCTTTATGACAAGCAATGATGACTTTCTATATAGTATACAGAGAAGACAATGGCAACCCACTCCAGTACTCTTGCCTGGAGACCCCCATGGATGGAAGAGCCTGGTAGGCTGCAGTCTATGGGGTTGTAAAGAGTCGGACACGCCTGAGCGACTTCACTTTCATGCATTGGAGAAGGAAATGGCAACCCACTCCAGCATTCTTGCCTGGAAAATCCCAGGGATGGAGGAGCCTGGTAGGTTGCAGCCTACGGGGTCGCACAGAGTTGGACACGACTGAAGCGACTTAGCAGCAGCAGCAGCAAACTCAGCATAAAAGTGGAAGTTAGTCTTTAATGAACTGAGAACAACACAAAAAATTCCCCCAAACATTGTATGTGCCGTGCTGGGCTTCGTCACTTCAGCTGTGTCCTCTTTGCAACACCATGGACTCCTCTGTCCATGGCTCCTCTGCCCCAGGCTCCTCTGTCCATGGGGTTCTCCAGGCATGAATACTGGAGTGGGTTGCCATTTCCTTCTCCAGGGGACCTTCCCAACCCAGGAATCGAACCCAGGTCAGGTAGATTCTTTACTGTATGAGCCACAGGGAAGACCAGTAATACTGGAGAGGGTAGCCTGTCCCTTCTCGAGCGGAACTTTCCGACCGAGGAATCAAACGGGGGTCTCCTACATTGCAGGAGGATTCTTTACCAGCTGAGCTATGCAAGTTTGTATACTGTTAAACTTTTTGACTTTTACTCATTGGTTAGCCTTTCTTTTCTTAAAAATGTTCTGTAAAATTTTTTCCCTTCTTCCCTGTAACCTCTTGCAAACACTGATCTTTTTACTGTCTCCATAGTTTTGTTTCAGCCAGAATATTATATAGTTGGGATCATATGGTGTGTAGCTTTCGCAGATTGGTTTCTTTCACTTGTGTATGTGTATGCTCAGTCGCTTCAGTCCTGTCTGACTCTTTGCGACAATATGGACTGTAGCCATAACAATGGCTATGTAACAATTTTAAAGGTTACTTTCCATTTGCAGTTATTACAAAATATTGGCTATATTCTCCATGTTATAACAATACCTCTTTAAGCCTATCTTATACCCAATTGTTTGTATCTCCCACACCCACACCCCTCTACTGGCTCTGCCCCCACTAATAACCACCAGTTTGCTCTCTATATCTGTGAGTCTGCTTTTATTGTTATATTCACTAGTTTATTATGTTTGTTAGATTCTATACACAGAGATATCATACAGTATTTGTCTTTCTCTGACATATCTCACTTAGCATAATGCCCTCCAAGTCTATTCCTGTTGCTGCAAATGGCAAAATTTTGTTCTTTTTAATAAATTACCATATTTACAGCACAACTTCTATAAATAAGGATTTATTTTGAACTAAAGTAAAGAAATGAAAAAAAAGCACAAGATGAAATTTATGAAATTTTTTAAGGCATAAATTTCCATCAAATGACATTTTAAGAGTAAGAGTTTATTTTTAGTCTCCATTCAATCTAGGCAGTGACTTTTTTTTCTAACTGCTTTCTTCATCAGGAAGCATGCAGTGAATGTGACGGGGCAGTTTTGTGATGCTGCAGTTGTTGGGCTGAAGGGGTCTTTGTTGATGGTTTCAGCCCACTGGGGGGCGCTGTAGGCTTTAAAGACATGAAGACCTTTTCTGAGGATTCCAAAGATGGAACGTTAAGAGAGGAGCCCAAAGAGCATGGGGAACAGTCAAATTATAGACAACCAAGGTGGGGAGAGGGGAACAGTGTTTGTGTAAAGTTCATCTCAGAGTTCAGCTTTGTCATTCTATATAAGGTTTGGAAAGCTGTAGCCCTTACCTCTGCAAATCCATGGTGAGGATGATTCTCTGAGCAGAGGTAGAGACATAGGGATACTACTGAGCTCTGGGAGCATGGAAGCTCAACAGAAAACATCTACGTTACCTGTATTCATTAAAAAAAATTTTATGACTGAATTCCCCAAACCCATTGACCCAGAAATTATTCCAATACCCCAGACCTCCTACCTTTTCATATATTTCCTCAATAGTAGAAAGAACAAGAATAAAAAGAGGAAAAAATAAGGAACAAAAATAGAAGGAAAAGAGAAAGACAATATTGAATTTGAGCAAAAAAGTGTCGCTAGATCAGAATCAGCTGTGGGTCAAGAGGGTGTCCAAAAGTTGAACAGTAGGAAGGGAGAGGTGGAAATCAAGGCAGAGTGAACATTATATGCATGTCCTGTTTTTCAACAACCAAATTATTATTGGAATCATTTCCGTGCAGAGGCTGACTATATATCTTGGTTTCTAAATGATTTCAAGAAATTGTATTTACTTCTGCAATAAACAATGCATGTATCACATAGTTTTCCTTGATCAGAATTTTCACATAACCGAATTATCAAAATCTCTGCCAAACTATGCAATTTGAAAAATTGGTCATCCAGCCCTATAATTCCTCAAGGTTCTATGTAATCCATCATGACACAGTTCTTCTAGAAATATCATCTTCCTTTCCTCACACACTATCCCACAATCTTCTCTTACATATAGTCCTTTAAGAAAAAAAAAATTTTACGACTACACACATCGGAAATATTGCTTTTACCTCTCTGCACTGTTCCCCAAAACCTGAATTTTGGAGAAATTGCTGACCTTACTGCAGTCTCACTAGGCCACTGTGGGTGGAGTTTCCTGTTAAGTGAGTTGACACATCTCAGATGCGATTGGTACTCGGTGATTCTGGTGGAACACACTGACAGTAAGAACAGCATTTCTCTGGCCCCAGGACTCTGTATCCTTCAGAGTAGGGGCAAAGGCACCTCAGTACCTGGGCAAGGGATCATGAAGAGACAATGGGGAGCCCTTCTGGGGATTCTGTGGGTCCAGATTTGCTGTGAGTCAGGGTCATCCCAGAGAGGGGGCTGGGGAGTGTCTGAAGCTGTCAGTGGGCGGGAGCGGGGAGAGCTGACCTGGGGCTCCTAAATGGTCCTTCATCCTCAGGTGCTTCCTGAGAGAGTTTCCTGATCTGGAAACCCCATCCGTGACCCCTCAGTGACATCATATGTGTTTGTTTTTCTCTTTCCAAGCAGTGGTGAGAGGGGTGAAGGTGGAGCAGAGTCCTTCAGTCTTGAAGCTCCAAGAAGGAGCCAACTCTACTCTGAGGTGCAATTTTTCTGACACAGTGAACAATGTGCAGTGGTTCCAGCAGAATTCCGAAGGCAGCCTCACCATGCTCTTTTTCATAGCTTCAGGGATGAAGCAGAAAGAAAGGCTGAGTTCCACAGTGAATTCTAAGGAACGGTATAGTACCCTACACATCGCAGCCTCCCAACTGGAAGACGCAGCCACCTACCTCTCTGCGGTGGAGGCACAGTGCTCCCTGGTGATCTGCAGCCTGTACCCAAACTGCAGCTGCCTCAGCCCCACCCCTCCGCAGTGCTACACCATGCAAGTACCCTTGTTACCTCTTTGGGATTCCAGATTCATACTTCAGCACTTTTTTCTTCCGAAGATCAGATCCTTTAGGACTGTCATTTCACTATTTTTTTTTTTTTTTTCGCCCTTCTTCATCCCAGAAATCTCTTGTGGATATAAAGCTCTAATATGGAGCCATTGTCATAACTGATGTAGACGCCAATATTCAACGTCCTGTTAAAACAATGTAGTGCTCCTGACAGATAAAATATAAGCTACATATAAATTTCTCTGATGGAAAATGCTTGAAAAAATATATGGTGATCAATAAAAAGAAAGAGATGACTCAATTTTTTGGTTAACTGCACGTGTGTGTTCCTTCAAAGTGAAAAGGGAATTAAATGTGTAATGTTTTTAAAGTTTGTATTCAGATTTTTGAGTCCTGGTAATAACAAATATAAGAAAAATAAATTTTTATGTGAAGACAAGGCAGAGACTGGAGCGCTGTGTCTGAAAGCCAAGGAGCGCCAAACACTGGGGGCAGCTGCCTCAGGCTGAGAGAAAGGCATGGCGTCTACAGCGGCTCATCCACAGGTACCGACATTTGGGACTAACCAAGATGCCCTTCAGCAAGGGGATGGATAAGTAAATTGTGGTACATCCAAACAATGGAATATTACTCAGTGTTAAAAAGAAATGGGCTGTCAAGCCATAAAAATACAGAGGAAACTTAAATGCATAATAGTAAGTGAAAGAAGTCAATCTAAAAGGCTGCCTACTATATGATTCCAACTATGTGACATTGTGGGAAAGGCAAAATTATAAAGAGTAAAAACCAGTGATTGCAAGGATTGAGGGGAGTGGAAGGATGAATGGGCAGAACGCAAAGGATGTTTAGGAGTGAAACTACTCTCTGTGATACTATGATGATGAACACGTGCCACTGTACATTTGTGTAAACCCATAGAATGTACAACACCAAGAGTGAATCCTAGTAAATGATAGACTTTGGGCGATTATAATGTGTTAATATGGGCTCATCAGTTGTGAGAAATAGACCAACCTCATGTGGAAGTTGATAAGAAGAGAGGTTATGCAAGTGTGGGAGTGGGAGGTATATTGGAAACCTCTGCATCTTCTCTTTAATCTTTCTGTGAACCTAAAATGATCGAAAGTCTCAAAAAATTAGATTCAGATATATGAAGCTAATTTGTATGAAGAGTTAAAGCATTTTAGGAAAATGGTGCCACTAGAAATGTTAAAAGTGAAAGTGTTAGTAGCTCTGTACTGTCCTACTCTATGCCACCCCATGGACTATAGTCTGCCAGGCTCCTTGTTCCACAGAATTCTCTGGGCAAGAATACTGGAGTGGATTGCCATTTCCTACTCCAAGGGATCTTCCTGACCCAGGGATCAAACTCAGGTCTCCTGCATTGCAAGCAAGTTCTTTACCATATGAGCCACCAGGGAAGCCACTAGAAACATTACCTAATGAGACTTTACCCTGCTTCTTGCAAAGAAGATTCCAGATTTCCATTTTGCACTGGTTCTAAAAATGACATAGGTGATTCCCCACCTACACTTACATGGAGAGACAGAAGCCAGAAAGCAATTTGGTTGCTTTAGAAAGAGCCTCTTGCTTTACCTGTTGGCAACTCATCTACTTCCTCTGGGTCCTCCAGTCATGCAGATGTTTTTTCTTTTATTCCTACAAGATGAAATAAGACTTACAGAATGAATCACCAGAAGAACATCTTCTTACCGATTCAGTCACAAAGCCTCTGTGAGCTCAATGCCTGTGATGACGCTCACATTTAGCGAGCCACGTCCCATTTTATGCCATTTTACTACAGATTTATATTCTCCTTGATCTTATAGGAGAAATGAAATCACAGATAGGGATTCATTCCAAGGATCCTGCTTCTGCTTCAGAAGAGGACCTAGGGTAAATTAGTGGCAACCGCAGACCCCAAAGACTGCATGAAATGTGAAAATGGTGTTGGGGTTCCAGAGTGCAAGGGGTTTCTCCCCACACCTCTCATCACTCTACACTGTATATAAGCAGGCCTCAATAAAGATTTGTTCTGCTAAATAGTATAAAAGGGTTTAGAGCTAGATGAGCCCTTAGACAGGGTTTAGTTCATCTTATTTTACAAAATAGGAACTAGATCCAAGATGCCAAAATGAAAAATTATATAATTTAAAAATAGATCAAATGCTAGCAGTGGAAAGTAGAGGATAAGCTGGATATCCTCACCTCCCCCTTAATGTTCTTTTCCTATCTCCTTCTTCCAGACCCTTGTTGCTGAGCAAAGGAAAGGTGTCTAATGCAAGCTGCAGCACTTAGATCTCTGACATTTAGTAATTACATTTTAGGATACATTTCAACTGTTTCTACTGTCAATTCTCTGAGAAAGCAAGGGCCCACTGAAAACCAACTTAGAGGAGACAGTCTAAGATAGAAGGCAGATGAAATGTCAAATGATCTTCTCTTTGTTACTCTGATCTTTGGCTTACAAATTTCTTTTACAGAGAGTTTTCCTCCATAGCAGGCAAATGAAAATGGTATATTGGCTGAACTTGATAGTTTCATATATATATATGTTTGTTTGTTTAGGAGAGTGAATCATGGTGCTTTTATAATTTAAAACCTATATATCAGGCCCATCATTGAATAAAGAGCAACAGCATCTACCTCTTTTCAGCTTATAAACAGTCAAATTCTCTCTCTACATTCTTACTGTGCATTAGATTACTTCAATCTGAGACATAATTTGTTTGACCTTTGCTTGTTTTATGCATGTCCCTCGTAGGCACAGCCATGAAAAGGACTTTTAACCAGAGAATTCAGTAGTTAGAGATGTGACCACTAGATGGTGGTGCACCTCTGCTGATCAGAACATGTGGCAGGTTCCTTTGAGTGAATTCTGAATGGATAGGCTTAGGGCAGAAGCAGAGCCTTTTTCTTATTGGCTGGGTAGACAATGAAAGAAACCACTAGAGAAAAGAAGGGGACACTTGGTAACAGAAGCAAGTCTCCTGGTTGGAGACTGCAGGTCCACAATTGATCCTAAATGGGAAAAACAATGAAGATACTCATTGGATCACTCACTTTAATCACGTTCTTATGGCTGCAGCTGGACTGTGAGTTGAGGGTTTAGGGGAAACAGTAAAACAAATAAATTAATTTTTTTTTAAAAGGGAAACAGAGTGTATTAGTAGATATTCATTAGACACTGAGACTGACTTTATTCAGGTTTCTTCTAGTTATTGTAGAAAAGGGAAAGTAAATTGTGGAACTTAATAATCTGACAACACTTCTCCTTTCTCTGACTTCTCCTTCCTCCATAGGTGTCAGTCTTGGAAACGAGGTGGAGCAGAGTCCTTCTACCCTGAGTGTCCAGGAGGGAAACACCGCTGTTATCACCTGCACTTACACAGACACTGCTTCAGATTATTTCCCTTGGTATAAGCAAGAACCTGGAAAAGGCCCCCAGCTCCTTGTAGCTATTCGTTCAAATATGGGTGAAAAAAAAGACCAGAGACTGACTGTTTTATTGAATGAGACCACCAAACGTCTCTCCCTGCACATCGCAACCATCCAGCCTGGAGACTCAGCTGCCTACTTCTGTGCAGCAAGGACACAGCGCTTCCCAGGCAGCCGCTACCTGTACTCATACTTGTGACGGGCAGCCCCTTCCTCTGGTGCAACCTTCAAAGTAGCATGTCATATTGTTTGTCTGCAAGTGGAAACTGATGTGTTAGACAAGCATATAATAAGAAGGTTAAGTTCAAGATGACCCAGAAAATACGACACATTTTATGCATAATTGCTGCTTACTGATTTCTTGAAGGGAGTTAGCATTGTTTTGATTCAAAATTGTAAGATTGCCTTTACATTTGCCACTCAGACTCCTTTTCTATAAATAACCTCTTGGTATCAATTTATAATCCTTATCATAAATGGGTTTTTTTTAATACTGTGTTTTGAAAACAGCATTTATTATTTTTCTATTATATATTGCATGCTAATTATGGGGAAATGTGTGGTATACAATAAATATGATATTGATAATTCTGCAATCACATAATATCGTGAATATTCAGCTTACCTTTTCAATAAATTATTGTTACAATAGGTTTATAATGTTTTTCACTTACTATTATATGTTGAATTGAGAATTCCCCATTCACATAGTTGATCATCAGTAGATGTTTGTTAAAGAAATAAGAAAAGGTGAATCCTGCAATGCAGGAGACCCTGGTTCAATTCATGGGTTGGGAAGATCTGCTAGAGAAGGAGTAGGCTACCTACTCCAGTATTCTTGGGCTTTGCTTGTGCCTCAGCTGGTAATCTCCCTGCAATGTGGGAGAGCTGGGTTCAATCTCTGGGTTGAGAAGATCTCCTGAAGAAGGGAAAGGCTACCCACTCCGGTATTGTGGCCTGGAGAATTCCATAGGCTGTATAGTCCATGGGGTCACAAAAAGTCAGACATGACGAGCGACTTTCACTTTCACTTTAACAGGCTTACATGATATGTGAACTGTGTTAGAAACCTAAAACTCCCACTGAATATATATATTTTTACAATTTAATGTATCCAAGATAGATCCACAAGTTCAGCTACTTGGCTAATTTCATTTTTGCTAATGATTAGTTTAAAAAGGAGTTTAGAATAGTTATTGCATAGACAGCCTGGTATTGTTTCTTTTCAATATTTAAGACAAGATTATTTTAAAACACATTAATTCACATTTGGTATGAGAGTGCTAAAAAATCTGTTCTGGACATGAAGGCATTTTGAATAGCAAAGGTACTATCAGGAGAACTTTTCACTGAGAAGGGTAGCAAAGTTGAATAACCTGAGGGGAAATTAATATATTAGTCAACTGATTGGTAGAAAAAGGTTGGGTGTTTCAGGTTGGAGAACAATTTGTGCTATGTGTGGTACCATCAGATTTAATGGAGATTCCAGGGCAGGATCTGAAAAAGCTTTAACCAATTTAGCTGAGACTGTAATTACTTTGAGACAAGAAGGTAAGTTCTGTTCAACTTTAAGGAGTAGACCACTGTAGGTAACAGCTCTCTGCTGTTTGCCATTGTTGACTAAAAAGATACACAATGTGAGAGTTCTGAGCTAAGTTTTACTTGGAGCAAAATGAGGACTGCAGCCGGGGAGACCAAAGCTCAGATAGCTCTGAGAGACTGCTCCAAAGAAGTAGTAGGGGAACATCAACATATAAGATTTTGGTGAAGGGGTAATTCAATGCAATCAAGTGCTTACTTTCCAAAAAGCTTCTGCTAGTTCCAAGGAGCTGATGTCACCATGAAGGGATTTAGTGCTTTTCTAAATATGAAGAGATGCAAGGATTGGGATCATGAAATCAGTTCCTGAAAATATCTATGTAAAGACCTGTTTCACCAGTTTCCCTGGAGCACAGAGTGCCTCACTGTCCACTCTGCATTACCCTCAGAGGGTTTTGAAAGTCAGCAGCTGCAGCAGCACAGGGTTCAATCACTGTAGAGGTAGAAGACAAATGCCCTCGCTGTTGTTCAGTTGCTGGCAAATACTCTTGGCAAGTGCCAATTTGTAGTTGACAACATGTTGATTAGTAATATCCTTAGGCATGGCTTTCCTTTTACATTCTTACACAAATAATCAGTAGTGGTCTTATGATCAACAGTCTTATGGAGGTCTCTTGTGACATATTCCCTTAGAACAATGTGCACAGAATATAGAGGCTTTTTGAGGCCCTTTTGGGCTTCCCTGGTGGTTCAGATGGTCAAGAATCTGCCTACAATGCAGGAGACCTGGGTTCAATCCTGAGTTGTAAAGATCCACTGGAGGATGGGAATGGTTATCCACTCCAGTATTCTTGCCTGGAGAATGCCATGGTCAGAGGAGCTTGGCAGGTCTGGGGTTGCAGAAAGTCGCACCTGTCTCAGAGGGTTCCAATTGAATTAATGGGAACAATATAAATTGAAAGGTTTGAAAACCTGATGACCAATACCTAGCCTCTATTTGCCCTCTCAAAACAGACCTGGGCTGTCAGAACAAATAGAGAGGAGAAAGGGACCACTGTGACAGGACTCCATATCTGCAAGATTCATTCTAGCCTTCTGCAAAGGGAGATTATCTTTCCTCCTACTGTGAGGTCCCAAGTTAGGGAACTGAGCAGATGTTGTGGTGAAGAATTATAGTGATTGCTATATTGATATGTAGGTTGAGAAAGCTACAATAATTAACACAAACAGATTCGTCTTCTTTTCGTAAAGCAATTTATTTCTATCTTAAGTGAAAGAAAGTATATATAGGTATGAGGATAAATGATCCCTACATCTTATGTTGTTTCCATAATCCATTACACGCAGTATCTTGAAACAAGTTCCATCATAGATGCAACAGCTAAACACAGTAGTTAGTCAAATTATCACTCTTCCTTTCAATATCAAATTTGACTTGTGTTTATTTTCAGATGTAATTGGTATCAACTGAAAATGGCTTTGGGTGGACTCCAGGAGTTGGTGATGGACAGGGAGGCCTGGAGTGCTGCGGTTCATGGGGTCACAAAGAATCGGACACAACTGAGCGACTGAACTGAACTGAAGAGCTGGTTAATGCAAAAGGAACTTTGGGGTGAGTGAGACATTCACCTGATCTATAGAGAAGTTGACATGAGCCACATCAACTTGCTACTCCAGGAAACCCCTGTTTCCTGTTGTGGGGCAGCAGCAGCACATACCTAGCAATCCTTCCCTCACCCTGTCAGGCTCACCTTGCAAAGCCTTGACCTTGAAGAAGATATTTTCCATCTGGCGAAGAGCTGAAACATGCTTCTCTCCAGCCTTCTGAAAGTGGTCATGGCTTCACTGTGTTTAGGTAAGGATGGTCCCGGTGGAATTGAGCCTCCTCTGTGACCTAAGGACTGGGGGAACAGGCAGTCTTATGGGAACTCTGGGAAGAAGGGGTAGTAGGGTCTAAAATAGGATTTCTTTATTCCACACTACTTATTCCTAAAGTTCCGATTCTATTTTTTTTTTTCCTTTAGGATCCATTACTGCTCAGAAGGTAACTCAAGACCAACAACCACAAGTATTAGTGCAGGAGAAAGAAGCTGTGACCCTGGACTGCAAGTATGATATCAGTGGTTCACAGTATAGTTTATTCTGGTACAAGCAGCCCAGCAGTGGGGGGATGATTCTCCTTATTCGTCAGGATTCTCATAACCAGCAAAATGCCACAGAAGGTCGCTACTCATTGAATTTCCAGAAAGCAAGAAAATCTATCACACTTGTCATCTCAGCTTCACAGCTGGAGGACTCTGCAGTGTATTTCTGTGCACTGAGTGAGCCCACAGAGAGACGTGTGGAGGAGGGACCTGTGCCAAAACCCAGGGCCCTGCTCTACCTGCCGTAGGGACCAGGGCAGAGAGTTGCCACAACAGACAGGAAGTGATTACGGTTGCACAGGCATAAGGTTAGAGGCCATATTCAGAGCTATCATTCATTAAAAAAAAAAAACAAAAAAAAACCTTATCCAAAAATGTAGGTTTAAATTATATACTTATTAAAAATGTAAAATTATGTATTGAGGACAAAAATTAGCCACATAAAATCCTTGCCATGTAGTGATATGTGTGAGCTAGAAGAATTGACTAAGGAAATTCAGAAGTGTCTGAATTATAAATCAGTAAAAATATGTGTGAATTGTTGGATTTTCATTTCAATTTATTTATGTTTTACCAAAAGTTTTCACTTTTGTCTCAGGTTCAAAGGATTTGTTAACAAAATAAACCACTTCTTATATACAAATAAATAATATAGATGTTTATTGGAGAATTATCTAGCTTACTTTCAACATATTAGCATTAAACACACCAACTTTAAAAGAAAATAGAAATTAAAAAAAAAAGAAAATAGAAATAGAAAGAGTAGATGATACATCACAAAATTGGGTTTTGACCAACACCCAGACTTGGGTGGAGGTCAACATCCAGACTTGAGAGATTTCCAGCACTGGGAAGTCCCAGGTCACAGCATATCTGGAGTCACAATTATGAGAAGAGTCCTCTCCATGGGTAAGACTTCAAAGATTACAGCTCAGGGCTCCCATTTCATATCCCAGGGCACTTGCAAACTGATATCATCATCAATCTGTGACCAAATTGCAACTCTGGTTTCATGTTAATGCTGTTCATTTAGTCATGCAAAACTCAGAATGTTGCTCAGGCTGGGGGATCCCTCTAGGAGCTCAACAATCTCAAGATTCCTTCCCCATCTTATCCATGGTGCTGGAAGTCTTGCACTCATAGCAGGCAGTTACTCACAGTCAGGGCAGTGTCCAGGCAGGTTAGAAGCAAGGTCAGAGGCCTGTTCTGCTTTGTCTCTGAAGCCTAAACAAGACTATTTATTTAATTTTCCTAGCAATTCATTAAATATTAATTGACTATATGTTATATTACAGGCATTGTTTTGTCATGAAATCTCTGTGTGATTTTCCTTCTTTTGAATATCATGTTGTTTTACACCATTTAGTAAATTCATTCATTTTAGTTTTGTTAGCTGAGTTAATAGTACCTTTATTTACATTCTAAGGTGCCTACTCTGTGCTAATACTCATTGCTTCTTATTAACACCTCTATCACTGAATGGCTCAATTTCCATAATGTAAGTTTTTACTGCCTCTCTTCAGTCTTATCCACAAAATGATCAATAATTAGTGGCTCTTAGAAGGACATTTTGCGAAGTACTGCATGAATTATGTTCTGTCTCTGGTCTTGCCTTTCACTGCACACTCCTCCAAAAGCATTTTTGCAATCATGTGACTGATTTTGCACCCCTCTAGGCCCTCTCCTTCAATCATTGTTACACAGTCTCAAATATTCCTTCTCTGCAATTTCTTCCTTCTACCTTGAATCCCATTTTTCTCAGTGTTTTAAAAGTTGAATGGTAATGGGTGGTTGCTAAGTGATCTTGTATACTAGCTGCCTCTTATATTTGTATTTGGAAAGCAATTGTGTAGAGTAGAAATCTTAAAAGGAATGTCTTACATTCTTAACAATAAGTGAGGCTGGAAAAATTGGACAGCTAAATGTAAAAGAATGAAATCAGAACACTCTCTAATATCATACACAAAAATAAACTCAAAATGGATTAAAGGCCTAAATGTAAGACTGGATACTATAAAACTCTTAGAAGATAACATAGGCAGAACACTCTTTGACATAAATCACACTAGAAGCTTTTCTTGGTTTACCTCCTCGAGTAATGAAAATAAAAACAAAAATAAACAAATGGAACCTAACTAAACTTAAAAGCTTTTGCATAGCAAAGGAAATCACAAACAAAACAGAAAGAAAATTCACAAAATGAGAGAAAATATTTGCAACCAAATTGACAAGGGATTAGTCTCCAAAATATACAAACAGCTCATGCAGATCCATATTTTTAAAAAAATTCAAATTAAAAATGAAGGGATGATCCAATAGACATTTCTCCAAAGAACATGTACAAATGACCAAGAGGCACATGAAAAGTTGCTCACCACCACTAATTACTAGAGAAATGCAAATCAAAACTACAATGAGATGTCACTTCACACTGATCTTTGGCCTTTCCTGGTGGCTCAGATGGTAAAAAATCTGCTTGCAATGTGGGAAACCTGGGTTTGATCCCTGGATTGGGAAGATCCCCTGGAGAAATGAAAGGCTACCCACCCCAGTATTCTGGCCTGGAGAATTCCGTGGACTGTATAGTCCATGGGGTCGCGAAGAGTCGGACACGACTGAGTGATTTTCACTTTCACTCACACTGATCAGAATGGCCATCATCAAAGAATCTACAAGCAATAAATGCTGGAGAAGGTGTGGAGAAAAGAAGAAAAGGGAACCCTCCTACACTGTTGGTGGAAATGTAAATTGGTATAGCCACTATGGAGAACATTATGGAAGTTCCTTAAAAAACTAAAAGGAGTGCTACCGTATGAACCAGTAATTCCACTCCTGGGCATAAATCTGGAGAAAACCATACTTTGAAAAAATACATGCACCCTAATGTTCACTGCAGCACTATTTATAATACTAAGGACATGGAAGCAACCTATATGTCTATGGAAAGAATGGATAAAGAAGATGTGGTACATGTATACTATGCACCATTACTCAGCCATAAAACACAATGAGGCAATGCCATTTGCAGCAACATGGATGGACCTGGAAATTGTCACATTGACTGAAGTGAAACAATGACAAGTATCATATATTACTTATATGTGGAATCTTAAAAATGGTACAAATGAACCTTTTTCCAAAGCAGAAGTAGAGTCACAGATATAGGAAACAAATTTATGGTTACCAAGGGGGAAGTAAGGGAGGGATAAATTAGGAAGCTGGGATTGTCATATACACACTACTGCACATATAATATAGACAGATAACTAATAAGAAACCTACTGAAGGGCACAGGGAACTCTGCTCAATACTTTGTAAGGACCTACATGGGAATATAATTCTAAACAGACTGGATGTGCAGTGTGTGCACAACTGATTCACTTTGCTGTACAGTGGAAACTGACACAGTAAATCAACTATACTCCAGTAAAAGTTAATTTTAAAAGTTTTAAATCAGTTTAACTCAAGAAATCTTACCATCCCAACAGAAGTTTTTTTCCATGTTAATAATTTTAAGTGTATAATACAGTGATCATGTATTCCAGTAGTCATGTATGGATGTGAGAGTTGGACTGTGAAGAAAGCTGAGTGCCGAAGAATTGATGCTTTTGAATTGTGATGTTGGAGAAGATTCTTGAGAGTCCCTTGGACTGCAAGGAGATCCAACCAGTCCATCCTGAAGGAGATCAGTCCTGGGTGTTCATTGAAAGGACTGATGCTAAAGCTGAAACTCCAACATTTTGGCCACCTATCATGCGAAGAGTTGACTCATTGGAAAAGACCCTGATGCTGGGAGGGATTGGGAGCAGGAGGAGAAGGGGGCGACAGAGGATGAGATGGCTGGATGGTATCACCGACTCGATGGGCATGAGTTTGAGTAAACTCCAGGAGTTGGTGATAGACAGGGAGGCCTGGCGTGCTGCGATTCATGGGGTCACAAAGAGTCGGACACGACTGAGCGACTGAACTGAACTGAACTGAATACAGTGATATTAAATACATTTACATTATTATTAAACAGAAACATTATTCATCTCTAGAACTCTTTCCATGTGGAAAAACTGAAAATTTGTACTCATTAAAGAGTAGCTCCCCAGTCCCCTGTCCCTCCAGCCCCTGGCCACTACTCTTCTACTCTCTCTTAGTTTGACTACTTGAGACAGCCTGTATAAGTGGAATCATGCAACACTGGTCATTTTGTGTCTTATTTCATTTATCATGATGTACTCAAGTTTCATCTATGTTGTAGCATGTTTTAGAATTTCTTTCCTTTTTAAGGTTGAATAATATTCTAGGATAAGTATAGACCACATTTCATCTATCCATTCATTTGGTGATATTTTGGCTGCTTCCACCTTTTGACGGAAACATAGATATATAAATATCTCAGTATTTTGGGCATGTACCAAAATTTCAATTTTTTGACATAATTAGGAGTGGAATTCCTGAATCATATGACACTTCTGTTTTTAAATTTTTGAGAAATATTTATCCTAATTAATTTGAACAGCCATCCTCTAGACTACTTTATTACAAGCCAGTTTCAAGGACTAGACAAAGCCAGTGATCAGGAGCTGTGAATGAAATGTTGGTACTCTGGTCATTTACCTAAACCTAGAAAAAGTTGTCATCTTTGTTATAGTGCATTGCTCCTCAGGTGCCTAATAATTGATCCGAAAGGAATGGCCAAGGCAGTATCTAATGGTCAGCTCCTGAACTGCAGCTTGGATATTCTTTCCAATGTGTTGCTGTCCTCTTTTGGTGAAAGGGTCAAATCTGTGATTATTTAGTCACTTTTTATTGTTCAATATGCAGAAAAAAAGAAGAAAGTCTTTAACAGACTGTACTGTGTGCGTGTGCGCTCTGTTGCTTCAGTCATGTCCAGCCCTCTGTGACCCCGTGGACTGTAGCCTGCCAGGCTCCTCTGTCCATGGGATTATCCTGGCAAGAATACTGGAGTGTTTTGCCATTTCCTCCTCCAGGGGATCTTCCCAACTCAGGGATCCAACCTGCAGCTTCTGCATTACAGCTGGGTTCTTTACCACTGAGCCACCAGGGAAGCCCCTAAAAATTATCTATAATATAAAAAACAGGGAATCAGGTTTTGCTATCAGGAGATTTCTATTCAAAATTATTAGCTTGGCCACAAACTTTCTAGACACTTGTGAGCCTTGTTTTATTATATAAAATGGGAGAGTAATATATTCTTTGACATTTCATTGTGGCAAGTTATCAATAGTGTAGTTACAGGGGCTGACAAGTAGCAGTTGATTAATTAATGAGAATAACCTCAATAGATGCAGAAAAAGCATTTGAGATCATTCAGCATCCATTCCTATTCAAAAACTTCCAGAAAATTAGGACCTAAGTAATTTCCTCAACTTAATAAAAAGCCTCTACAAAAACTACATCAAACATCATACTTGATGGTGAAAGAATGAATGCTCCCCCCCTAATTTCAGCACTAGGGGAAGAATTTTTGCTCTCACTGTTTGTATTTAGTATTTTACTAGGGATTCTAGCCAGTGTAAAAAGGCAAGAGAAAGAAGCAAAAAAACACAATTTGAAAAGGAAGACATGAACCTGTCTTTAATCACAGACAGCATAATTATCTGAGTATAAAATCCAAGGAAATCTACAGAAAACCACTAGAAAAAATAAGAAAGTTAAAGTCAAATAAACCTACCATATGCTCCAGGGATTCTACTTCCAGATATTCACCCAAGAGAAAAATGAAAGCACATGTCTACTAAAAATGTGACACAAAAAGCTCAAAGCAACTTTGTTTGTAGGAGCCTCCAACTAGAACTAACAGAAATATTTGCTAATAGGTGACTAGATTAACAAATTGTTTTATATCTATGTAACAGAAGACTTTTCATCAATACAAAGGAATGAACCCTTGATACTTACAACCATGAAAGAATCTTAATTATGCTGAGAGAAAGAAAGTAGACAGAAGAGTACACATGATTCCGTTTATATCATATAGAATATGCAAACTAATTCATGATGGAAGTGCTACAGGAAAATTGGAGTGGGGGGGGGATTGAGAGAAGATTATAAAGAGATGTGAGGAAACTTTTTTGGGTGATGCACTGTTCATTATCTTGCTTGGAATAATAGCTTCACAAATGTGTACACATGTCAAATCTTACCAATTTGTTTATTTAAAATAAGTGCAGTATAGTTTTGTGAATGTTGTGTATTTATAAAAACAATTAAAAATCTAAGTTTAGCAAATGTATTTTTTCAATGTTGCGTGAGTCTTCTAATGTGACCCCAACTCCAAATATTTCTCCTCTGTGTTCTCATTGTCCTATATAGTTTCTTAAATGTGTGGATAGTACCTTTCTGTGTCCATGTGTTATACATTTATTTTCAACCCAGCATCATCCAAACTTATTTTTCGCTTTCTGTTTAATGTGTCAAATTTTTTCAGAATTCCTTCCTAGCATAGTTTTGAGGCTAGGACAATGGAGCTTTTGACAAGGGAGCTGGAAAATAACGGAGAAAGGAAGGAATATGTGAACCCAAAAGAGAATCTGAGCCTGATTTTATTACTTAAATCTAGATCAGGGAAATTATCTGTATGTTTACTTTGGACTGATGAAGCTGCCTGATACAAATCTGTGGAGAGTGAACTCCAGGAATCAGACTGAGCTAAACTTCCATCTTTGAGTCTAGCATGGGGCTTCCCCTGTGGCTTAGTGGTAAAGAATCTTCCTGTGATGCAGGAGATTCAGGAGTTGTGGGTTCGATTGCTGGGTCAAGAAGGTCCCTCGGAGGAGGGCATGACAACACTTTCCTGGAGAATGCCACGGACAGAGGAGCCTGGCAGGCTGCAGTCCATAGGATTGCAAAGAATTGGACATGACTGAAGCGGCTGAGCACCCATGCACGTTTGTCTAGGGATGCACGGTTACAGGGTTTTACAAAAGGTGCGCTCCACTCCAGAACTTCATCCTTGAGGATGTTTTGTTTATTTTATTTCTTCAAAAAAGGAATATTCATAACAAGTAAGCTAAAGAAGTGCTTGTTTTTGCTGCTGCTTCTGCTGCTAAGTCTCTTCAGCCATGTCCGACTCTGTGCGACCCCATAGATAGCAGCCCACCAGGCTCCCCCATCCCTGGGATTCTCCAGGCAAGAACACCGGAGTGGGTTGCCATTTACTTCACAGCAAAAGACCAGTTTAAAAATGGCATTTCTGCCTGATCATTGATGACCATCTTGCTTTAGGACATTGATTACAAAAGAAATCTTATAAACCATTATTGAACTAGCTGCAACAAAACCATCTGGGAGTTTTAAAAGTTATGAATTTCTGGGAATTTCCTGGTGGTCCAGTAGCTAGGAGTCTGTTCTTTCACTGCCGAGGGCCCTGGTTCCATCCCTGGGCGGGGAACTAAGATTCTACAAGCTGTGCAGTGGGGTCAAGGAAAAAATTACACTTCTTGTTCTCAATCCTGAAAAATACAATTCATGAAGTTATAGTTGGAATTCCTGAATCTGTCATTTAAGATCAGTCACACATCAGCTATGTTTTTAATAATTTGAAAAGCTGGGAAAGAACAGAGTCCTAACTCATGCTCCAGGCTTTTGACAGAAATCCACATTTTTAGGGTTCCCAACCCAATGGAGGAAAACTCCATTAAAGTTTGATTAACTCCATTAACGTTTGAAAACTGATTAAAGTTAGGCAACAAAATGTGGCAGATGGGTATTGAGAGAATCAATCCTGAAGCTAGATTTTCATTACGAGTATGGGGTTCGTCTTGGCTGATTCAGATAGATTAGCCATCTTATCTTGAAATCAGGGAAATAGTAGAATAAGATATTGATGTCAGATCATTCTATAAGGATTTTATCAATTCAGTTATGATAATTCTTTTGTTTTCATATTTTAATGGTTTTGAAATTCAAGGTTATTTGACTATTGATAGGATAGTGTGAATTTTTCCCCCTGAAAATATTTTATTAAAAAGTTAGCATTTTTTACAAATGGTATTATTTTAGGAATGATAAAATACTATATTTCAAGTAGTAGTAATTCCTCAATCAAAGACCCTTTATTCATTATTTTTGTTTGGTATAGCAAATACTTAGTGAGCATGTAATAAATGTAAGTCACTGTTCTATAAATTGGGGTACAATGCTGAGAAATAGAGATTCATTCAATACTGACTTGACTTCTTATTACTTCCTCTGTAATCAGCCACAAAACCCTTTTCTGACAGTCAGTGGATTATAGGTTGGCCCACATGGATGCATGTGACTATAAAGCACTATGTTAAAGTGCTTAAGAAAATTGATATCTTCTCAGCTACAGAAATACCTGGGATGCTTTGTTAAAGAACTTCCATATCAGGTGGTATCCTAAAAATAAAACAGACCTGAGAGGTGTTGACAGCTGTTGATCAGATTTCCAAGCCTCACCTGAAGACTGACATGTGCCTCATGGATACAGTCAAGGATAACATTTTTATGATTTTCAGAGGAGACCAGGATACACTCATCATTTTTCTGTCCCTGTCCACCAGAGGGTGCAGAGTCCTAACACAGACACATTTTCTGCATGAAACTAAATTTCACTGTGACTTCAACATTTCTTCATCTTAAGAGTCAAGAACATTATTCAGGAGATGCTCTAGAAATGAACTCTTCTTTAGGTTAGTGACCATAATACTCTTCCTTCTGGGTAAGCAAAATGCTTCTAAAAATGTGGATTCTTTCTTCTGTTATGTCAACAAAACCTTTAATCATAATTTTATACCAGAGCTTTATGCCTGAGATCACACAGAAGTCTTTTATTTTTCCCCAGGACAAACACGTGAAGGCTCAGTGACCCACTTAGGCAGCCAAGTGACTCTTCCAGAAAAGGCTACTCTAACTATCAGTTACACTTACTCAGACACTGGGTACCCGACTCTTTTTTGATATGTTCACTATTCAAGAGAAGGTCCACAGCTCCTCCTGAAAGCCACTAAGGACAAGGAGAAGGAAATCAGCAAAGAGTTTGAAGCCGCATACCAAAGAAAATCAAAATCCTTCCACTTGAAAAAATCCTCAGTCCAAGAGTCAGACTCGGTTGTGTACTACTGTACTGAGAGACACAGAGAAGGGAACTGCAGGGGGAGCTGACGCTCACTCTGAGCAGCAGCGCGGCCTGGATGCGGAGCGTCTGACTGTCTGATCCACTCCGTGGCCCAGTCTGTGGTGTTCTGACTCTCAGTCTCTGGCTGATACAAAACTCATACAAATGACTAGGGCGTGAGAACAAGACGTGAAGATTCCCCATACCCAACTCTCATTAGTGAATTTGGCGAAAGAGTATGACACCAATAATTCCTTGTCCAGGATTAAAGTAATTTCAGGGTAAAGTCACGTAAATAGTGAGACTTGGGGGCCATTCAAAAAATGAACAAGAAGCATTGGGATGCTGCTGTACACCTGTGGAAAAATTTAGAGACCAGAAACATCAATTACATTTGAATAATTAGGGTGGATTGACGCGTTGTGTGTGTTTGAGTGTTCCAAGGTCATTCAGAGAGTGAAGGTTGAAAATAGGAGGTCTAAAAATATATAAGCAGAGACTACCTATGTTCTCTACCAGTGCCTGTATAATAAGCAGTGATCACTTTCCAAACCCAGCAGAAAATTGGAAGTTAGCCATTGATGAATTGAGCAATGGCACATGTAACCAAGAAAGCCAAAATAATTAAAAATTTAAAATATAATAATTAAGTATTCATTTTAGGGAAATAAAATATTATTGAAGAAAGTAACATACCCATTGTCTTTATGATTCAACTAAATTTTCTCCTAGATAAGTTTTACCACCAATAGTCACGATTAGGCAGAATACCTATTTTCCTAAACTTTGTGCACTACTGAGGTTTTGGACTTTTGCTTATCAGTTAGGCTTTAAATTGTTTAAAAATTATTTAAAGTTTATGAATGAGGCAGAACTTAATTTCATTTAAAAGTCATTTATATGTTTTTGTGTAAATCTTCTATTCACGTATCTTACCCTTCCCTACTGGGTTATGGGGCTTCCCAGCTGGTTAGGTGGGAAGGAGATGAGGGCTCAGTCTCTGAGTCCAGAAGAGGCCCTGAAGATGGACATGGCAGACACTCCAACATTCCTGCCTGGGAAACCGCTGGACAGAGGAGCCTGGTGGGTTGCAGTCCACGGGGTGCCTGAGAGTCAGATGTGACTTAGCAACTAAAACAGCACCTGTGTTAGAGCCATTTAAATATAGATTTGAAAGAACATTCTCTATTAAGAAAGTTGTCATAAAACTGTCGTATATATGTTTTTAAAAAAGTTTAATAAAATCTTTTTTACTTTGTTCATGTTTCCTATGCAGAATTTTTAAAATAGTATGTAGTAAATTTTTGAAAAAATTTTTTATGGATTCTGAGTTATATATTTCATGCTTCACAATATGTAGCACCTTAACTGGTAAAATTTTATCTCATATTTTCTTTAATTTCTCTCAGATCAGTTTTGTCTTTGATCTTAAATGGCTCATTTTTCTTCTGATTTTTAAATGTTATATTTGTCTTTTTTCCTATCTCTTTCATTTTTCCTTATTAAAAATTTCAACCTAGGCTTTCTTTTCTGTTCAATATTTGTATTTCAATATTCACAATGCTTTTTGCCAGTTGCTTACTGGATACATAAGGAATACATATCCAGTCAACTTCAAGCCTGTGCTAGAAATATAGAGAAAAAAATGTGACTGGGAGAGATGCCATTGGAGAAGTAAAGAGAGATAAATCCACTCCACTGCATCAAAAGATGTGTATGAAGTATCATCTCAGGCAATGGAAACTGTCTACCTGTGTTCCCAGCTCTGTCAGTTGGGGATCCAGGCAAAGTCGCTAAAACATGTTCACAATTAGTCCACACAAGGCTGGGAGGTGGACAATCAACACTGGGGAACAAGAACAATCTTGTGTCATCTGTCTTCTCAAAGAAGAGGATTTAAATAATGAGGACTGAGATTTAGAGTCACATCTACTTGAAATGATTTGAAATCTGCAGCTGCCTCAGTGTTTTGAACTCTGTCATTGCTTTGTAGGACATTTTTGAATTTTTTTTTCTGTTGCCACATTGACCTTTGATGAAGTTTGCAAAAATTTACTTTAGTAACTATCCTTGCTTCTGTTGAGGGTGTTGTTGAAAATTGATGACTGTATTTCAAACATCTTGCCACTAGTTTAAGCAGAACAGGTATGGGCAGCTCTGTGGCCTAAGGTTCTTCTCTTCTCGCTCTTCTTCCTCTTCTGCTCCCTTCGCCTCTCTCCTCTCTTGTCTTCTCTCAGCTCTTCTGCTCTTGATTTTCCTGGACTGATTCTGTTTTCATCCTTCTCTGAATTAAGTGTTTCTAATCAACCATTTCTTTGAGCCACCAATGTCTAAAAATAATTTTATTGTGAAATATAACAAATATTCACAAAAGTATGTAAAACCCACAATATATATTATTTAGGTACATACAAATTTGAGACTATGGTTTTTTGCTTATGAAATTTCTTTATGAATTTTAAAAGGTCTCTGTATTAGGGTTCCCCACAAAAACAGAATCAATAGGATTAATTTAATGTGCGTGTATCTTAATCTCTAATAATCCTATTCTGAAGGCCTAGTTTGTTATACAAGGGGATAATATGTTAGCTTTTTAAGGTAAGTGTTTATGTGATATATCTTTTGCCATTCTTTTGCTTTCAAAATCTTTGGCCATTATATTTCAAGTTTGGAATAAATCTTCAGATATCCACATTCTCAAGTGTTCGTTGGCTTTCTATTTCACTGAGAAAATAGAAGCAATAAGAAAATTTTCACAAGCTTCTACACTTAGCACTTTTTAAGGTAATTCACAGATTTCTGTTTCTTTCAGTTGGTTACTGGAAATTTACTTCCTGTCTTTGATTGTATCATGTTTTCTCGATTCTTTATTCATCTTGTAGATTGGCTTTGTTGTGTGAGCTTTTGAAGCAGCAGGTACCTCTCCCAGTATTTATGGTCTGGTCTTGACTAGAAGAGACCTTCTTTAGTCAGCAGTGCTAAATATGAGGCAAGATAGAGACCAGTCCCTTTGGGAGTGTACTCCTGAGTAAGTCTGGACAAGAACATGTTGGTTTCCTGTCCTTTCCTTTGAAGGAAACACCTCAGTTCTATCCTTCCTCCACCTTGCATATCAGTACTAGCTGTAATATCACACCATTCTTTCTCCCTTTGCTGCTAGCTGTTCCAGTGATCAAGCTCTGCCAGTCATTCCATGCTAAGTATGACCTGAAGCAAGTAGAAACTGGTTCCATGAAGGGTGCTTTGCATTATCTGGCATAAGGCCCCCTTCACTCTGTGTGGGGTTAAAACCAGTTCTGCGCGGATTCCCAGTCTTGCAGGGCAGTGCTAGTTGTAGAACCACACTCTCCCTTTCCTTGTTCCTTACTGTCCCAAGGGACCAGGAAGGGGGAGATAGAAACCATTCCTACTCTGAAATGCTAGGAGTAAGGCCAGCTCCTTCTCCTCCCCCCATTTGCTCTCTTTTCCCCTTTGGAGGAAGAACCTCAGTTCTGCTCTCCCAAGTTCATAGAGCAGGACTGGCAGCAAAAGAGACGTCCTACATTTTCCTTTGTTGCTCACTGTCGCAAGGGATTGCTCTTTGCCTGTCATACTGGGTGGGAGGTAAGATAGAAAACCAGCCCACAGAGGGGCTCTGAGAGGACTGAAGGTCGGGTGCAAGCTCCACTATCACTCCCCTCCCCACGGGGGACAAGATGGGCACAGGCTATCTTCTCAGCACTGAGCTGAGCCCATCTGAGGGACTGATGTGGGTGAAATGAAGTTGCCCTTCTCCCCCCGTAAATGTGACTGCTCTCAGCTTGTTCTTCTGGGAACACGTTTACTTTTAGCTGGTTCTGCCTTGTCCTTCAAGGCATATTGTCATTAATACCGTTGTTGCGTCCATGTCTGTGCAGGAGATGGATATAGGGCTTCCTCCTTTGCCATCATGCTGAGAGCCACATCATGTCTTTTATATCTTTAAAAAATGTCAGCAAAATGTTACCACATATATTTTCAGATGAGAAAACAGAGGCTTAACTCTCCTATCCAATAAGTCAGTATTCATACCGTGGTTTTCAAACATATGTTTTATGTACTAACCTACTCTGTTTACAGAGACTTACAGGGGCTTATATTCAGTATATGTTCAAAATAGTGAGAAGGAAACCTAGCAAGAAGCCTAACCCCAGGTTCTGAGCAACCATTGCTCTGACCCCAAGATGGCAGTATTTGCACTGGCCCTGCCTGTGGGTATGATTGTGTATGAAGCAGCAAAATCTGGTCTTTGGCTCAATAGGGATGTAGTCTCTGATTGGCTAAGCATAATCCCTGAGAATCCTTTGCTCATGTAAATAAATAAAAGGTGTTGAATAGATAAATCAGTTTTGGGGGACAGCCCAGTGAGAAGAATGGAGATGCACGTGAGATCCTCCTTGGTGGTTCTGTGGCTTCATTTCTGTTGTAAGTTAATGAAGAGTTTTAGCCGGGTTGACAGAGTAAGTCCAGAGAATATTTTTAAAAGTTTTCAAAAAGGTGTACTGCATGTATTGCTTTGGGGTAGGAGGAGAGAAGAATTTGGGGCCATGTTATGGTTCAGCTGGATTCATTCTGGAGAGCAGTAAGAGATGCAAATTAGAAAGCACTAAAAGTTGGTGAGCTATCTCTCAGATCTCTCTTTGCTTTTTGAACAGGTGTGAGTGGCAAAAGCCAAGTGGAACAGAGTCCTCCAGCCCTGGTGGTTCTGGAGGGAGAGAATTGCACATTTCAATGCAATTATACAGTGAGCCCCGTTAACAACCTAAGGTGGTACACACAGAACCCTGGGGGAGGTCCTGTCCCCCTGATCACCATGACTTACAGTGACAACAAAAAGTCAAATGGACGGTACACAGCGACTGTGGATGCAACTGCCAAGCACAGCTCCCTGCACCTCACAGCTGCCCAGCTCAGCGACCCAGCCTTCTACATCTGTGTGGTGGGTGCACCGTGCTCCCCAGGCACTTGCACTCTGTACACAAACCTGCACCTGGAGGTTGTCAAGGAGCAGTTTTTGAAATGTTGTGTGTAATTTCAAAGTGAGCTAGTGCTTCTCTTTCAGACATGTCTGAATTTGAACTTGAGTCTAGGTATCTGCTAACATAGAGGTATTCTCACGTAACACAGAAAGTTAACTGCTCACCTGGTTATTCCTAAGGGTAAAACCATCATATTGCATTACTACCCTGAAGTAGATGATAATTTTGATTAAAAGAGAGAGGTCAGCTCTGTGTAGGGTCCAGCAACTAGTAGAATGTCGACTGAGTATAAAAGCAAAATGTTGACAAAGCTGATGACACTATTTGGTAAGACCGCTAATGTCTTTTCTGTTTGTTTTCTTTATCTCACAGGCATTATGCACAGAAAATGACAATACCTTTCTTGTATAATTTAATGTAGATTGTAAGAAGAATCCATACAAGATTTATGAAGCAGGGTCCGGATGTAAGATACTTATCCTGAGCTACAGTGTCACTAACTAAAGTCATATATATCAGTTCACTGAGCAGGTTTTTGCACTGACAGGAGAGAAAAGAATCTTATGAGGTTTTCCTCAGAGAGGGTTGATTTTAGTTATTCAATTTTTATAACTTGTACATGGTAGATGCTCAAGAATTTTATTTAAGTAGAAAGGGAAGAGAAAAATCTAGGAGATGAATAGTAGGTGTATCTCTCCAACTACTCTGCAAGTCCTCTGCACTTGATCTTGATATGGTCCTCTCTCCATGTTACCCCTTCAGAGATCAGAAGAAGCTGGGTGAGTGTGTGCACAGGGGCATGGATCTAATTTCTGATTTGCTGATGAGTCTCTCAGCTTCCTGTGACAGCGGATTCTTTAATATGCACTCAGATAAACAAGTTGCTTGACCTGGTAGTGTCTGAGAGCACGGAGATTCCAACCTGAGCTCTCACGACTCTGGTGAATGGAAAAAAATGAAGTCTTTGGGAGTTTCATGCCTGGTTCTTTTTTGACAGCTGTGCTGTGAGTTGGCTGGCTTTGAAGTTATGAATAAAAAGAGCAGATCCTAGTAATCTCTATAAATCTGAAAGTTATAGAAGGGTGGTTAGTGTTACCGGGGTCGGGGGGGTAGATTGTGAAAAGGAAATATATTCTTTCAAAAAATAATCAGCCATTAATATATCTCCTTTGTCTATGGTTCTCTGTTCAAACAGGGGTGAGCAGCCAATATACACTGGATCAGAGTTCTTCATTCCTGAGTATCCAGGAGAGAACACATGCCGATATTCATTGTACTTATCAAAAGAAAACATTTTACAACTTTGGTTGGTTCAAGCAAGGGCCTGGGAAAGGACTTGTATCTTTGTCTTTAACCCAATCAAGCCAGAAAGAGCAGGCAGACAAAAATTTTAAAGAACTCCTGGGAAAAGAGAAGTTTTACAGAGTTTTGTGTATCTCAGCCTCCCACCCTGGAGATTCAGCTACCTACTTTTGTGCTTTGAATCATAGTACTTTCCAAGCACCTGCAGCCTGTCCCACAACTGCCAGCTGGGCCTCTTGACAGGGGTGTAGCCTTGGGGTGGGAATGAAGTTGTTTCCTTTACCCACAGAGGGAGTTTTCTTAAAATCTCTGTCTCCAAACAGAAATCAAGGATAATCTATCCTTCCCTTATGTGATGAATCTGAATTTATATTGAATTAAATTTCCCTTTGTTACTACTGAAAGTTCATTCCTCAGTGCAAATTGTACTCATCCTGGGCCTGTTTGCTGAGACTTCTTTTCATTGTCTACCCTTCGGGTGAGAGGGCAGGCCCCTTTGTGCTCAGAATCCAGTTCAGAAAGCAAGTTTTCACCATGCTGCACCCTCACCAGTAGTGTCATGCTCATTGGTTCATAGTCTTCATGATATTCTTTATATCTGTGTACCATTTATACCATTATTTACTAATTTAATATTAAATTTACTTTTATATTAAATAGACTTTAAAAATGACTGTGCAAAAAGTTATCCTTGTTTTAATGGATGTTATATATGAAACCATATATTTCATGTGCAGGTTATATTTTTTCTATTACAAATTAAAATAATGCCTTATCTGCAATGATTACAATTTTCTTTTATGTGCTGCCTACCATGACCTCTTGCATCAATCACACTTGAGGAAATACTGATTCAGTCCATGCTCTTCATTTAATAGGTGAAAAAATTAGGGCCTACAGAATTTAAATGGCCACTTAAAGCATGACTTATAGCAAAATGGAAGCTGGAAACAGACTTCAGACACTCTGACCTTTTGTCAGTTGCTTCTTCCACTAAAGATAAAAAATGGATCCAGAGTTTCAAGGAAGGAGTCTAGTATTTTAAATGTAAATTAAACTAAAGTTTTATTACTTAATTATATATATTAATTTTAAATAATTTAGAAGATATAAACACCTTTAAAAAGAGAACACTCCCATAATTTCATGACATAAAGGTTGTGACTATCACCAGTTTTCAGAATTTTTGGTGCATGTATGATACAAATATATTTTTCTATGAGAGGAAACTATAATACACTTGGAATTTATTAACATATTTGTTTTTTTCAACATTGTAGATATTTCCACTTCAGAAAACATATATTAAAGGCATAATTTTAAATGGTTGGCTAATTTCCATTATTTAGCTGTATTTTAAAAACTAATCACTATTTGGTATTTTTCTAATTATCCAGTATTATAGACAATATTTTTATGAAAATCATTTAAGTTGTAGTTACAATGGAAGTGAAATTGCTTGGATAAGGGAAAAAACATGACACTAAATGTTTGGTTTCCATGAAGAAATTTTTCACCAAGCTATGGCGTCAACAGTAACCCAAGAAGCTGCTGACTTTCCAATGCTATACCAAGTCAGGATATTACTACTTTAAATTAGTTTTCATTTTACTAAGTGACAATTTTCAGTTTTAATTTTCTTTTATTTTTATCAGTAAGGTTTTTGTCATTACACATTTTGTAATAAAACATAAGATTAGAAAACATCAGAGTACCTCACAGAGAATAAGAACTAATATCTTTCCATAGAAGTGAAAAGGCTGGCTTAAAACCCAACATTAAAAAAAACCAAGTTCATGGCATCTGGTCTTCATGGCAGATGGAAAATAGATGGGGAAACAGTCGAAACAGTGATAGATTTTATCTTCTTGGGCTCCAAAATCACTGCAGATGGTGACTATAGCCATGAAATTAAAAGATGCTTGCTCTTTGGAAGAAAAGCTATCACAAACCTAGGCAGCATATTTAAAAGCAGAGACATTACTTTACTGACAAAGGTCCATCTAATCAAAACTGTGGTTCTTCCAGGAGTCCTGTATGGATGTGAGAGTTGAACTATAAAGAAAGCTAAGTGCCAAAGAATTGGTGTTTTTGAACTGTGGTGTTGGAGAAGACTCTTGAGAGTCCCTAGGACAGCAAGGAGATCAAACCAGTCAATCTTGAAGGAAATCAGACCTGAATAGTCATTGGAAGGTTGATGTTGAAATTGAAGCTCCAATACTTTGGCCACCTGATGTGAAGAACTGACTCATTGTAAAAGATCCTGATGCTGAAAAAATTGAAGGCAGGAGGAGAAGGGGATGATGACAGAGGATGAGATGATTAGATGGCATCACTGACTCTATAGACATGAGTTTGAGCAAGTTTTGGAAGTTGGTGATGGACAGGGAAGCCTGGCTTGCTGTAGTCCATGGGGTTGCAAAGAGTTGGACATGACTGAGTGACTGAATTGAACTGATCTTTTCCTAAAATAAGATGTATTAAACAAAATTTGGAAAGCACTGTTCTGATCTAGGTTACCTTCTAACTTGTCTCTTTTCTCTCAAAGTGTATTACCCAGAGTTTTGATACTCAAAATATAGACCAGAAATATTAGAATTTGTGCAGAATGCCAGGATCAACTCCAAATCTACTGAATTTGAATCTTCATTTTAACAAATCCTCAGATGATTCTACCACTTTGAAATTTGAGAAGCACTAATTAAACTGGTATCAACAGTGGTTTTTTAAGTATAAATCAAAGTTGTTGCTACCTACCTAAATACTTCAGTGGATTTCTATTGCCTCTAGAATAAAATACAAGCTCTTGGCTATGGTATACAAGACTCTGCACAATGTGAACCCACCTGACCCTTCAATCTTAGTTCATAACTCTCTTCCCTGACTCTCTGTGCAGTCATAATGCTTATCTTTCAGTTTTTTAAACTTGTCACATCTTGTCCCACATTGGGTCTTATTCTTTCATTTGTCTGCAATTTTCCTCCCTTAGATCTTGGTGAGCCTGACCTATTTTCATCCTTTATGTCTCAGCTCAAATATTGCTTGTTTATGTTTGGTCGCTAAATTGTGTCCAACTCTTTTGTGACCCCAGGGACTGTAGTTCACCAGGCTTCTCTGTCCATGGGATTTTCCAGGCAAGAATATAGAGTGGGTTTCTATTTTCTTCCCCAAATATCACTACTGTAGAGAAAACCTTCTGACTTTTGCTGAACTTCCTGACTAATGTAGCCATCCATAAACCTTTTCTTAACTCTGTATCAAACACCCTGGTCATTTCACAATGGTAATAACCATAATGAGCAGGCATATTTTTGATTGACATATCAATATATTCATTGCTAATAACTCCAATTAGATTATAAGTTCTGTAAGGTCAGTATTGTTGTGTGTTTTGCTCATGCGCTTTACTCTTAGTGTCTAGAACAGGGACTGGCTCATAGTAGTCAGTTGATAAATATCTACCAAAGAAATGTTGCGTGGGCCTTCTCCCTCTTTGCTTTCCTTTTCCCTTCTTGTCATTTCCACCCTTGAAACTCTTAACTATATGTATGTCCTCATTGCTTGTTATGTGGTATGATTCAGTTATCTCTGGCTCTTACTTGAAGACTCAGGTTCCAGCCTTCCTTTGCTCAGTAGGCTCTGTTGAATAATTAGATCCATGCAGGGTCTCAGTCTGTCCTCAGTCAACTGACTTCACTTTATCAGGTGTAATCTCAATGAACTGGGTCAACTTGAAAGCTAGAAACCCTGCAGTGAAATATGTAAAAGAGAAAAAAAAAAGACATTCTCTAAAGACTTTGGAAAATATAAAAGGAATTTCAAGTCAAATAATTATGAGCACACGTCAAAATTTGATTTCAAATTATTGCAAGAGAGAGTCTCAGGAAACATATAATTAGCCTTGGTAGAAACATTTTACAGGAGATAAGATTTTTTTTTTAAGCTTTAATTAGAGATCATAATTATGGTCAGAAGACTGGTTCATATTTATTCTACTTTTGATTGTATACTGGTATTAGATTCTTCACATGATTAATAGTCATTTGAGGGTGTAACACTAATTTCCCAGGAGTCTTTATTTCATTAGGAAATGGCAACACACTCCAGTACTCTTGCCTAGAAAATCCCGTGGACAGAGGAGGCTGGTAGGCTACAGTCCATGGGGTCGCAAAGAGTCTGACATGACTAAGCGACCTCACTCACTCATGTAAGAGAATTCCTCAAGCATTTCATTAGAAACAATAGTTAAGTCCAATGTGAGGCTATAAAGAACATCTTTCAGAAAAGATCCATTTTAGACCAGTTTGGGGAAACATTTTTCTCAAAAGTAATTCAAGTATTTATTATAGTGTCTGTAAAGGTGGCAGAGAGGGTTTTGTCAGGTCTTGATCTTACTTCAGAGAAGGCAACAGTACCCCGCTCCAGTACTCTTGCCCAGAAAATCCCACGGATGGAGGGGCCTGGTAGGCTGCAGTCCATGAGGTCGCTAAGAGTCGGACATGACTGAGTGACTTCACTTTCATTTATCACTTTCATGCATTGGAGAAGGAAATGGCAACCCACTCCATTGTTCTTGCCTGGAGAATCCCAGGGAAGGGGGAGCCTGGTGGGATGCCATCTATGGGGTCACACAGAGTTGGACATGATAGAAGTGACTTAGCAGCAGCAGCAGCAGATCTTACTCTCTTACAGGCTAATAGCTTGTTGTTTCTTTGGTGCTGTCAGTAAAGTCACAAATCCTGTGTCAGAGATGAAGGATGTTATTACTTAGGACACAGCAAACAGCATGAACACTAGCATATTTGCTTCAGTTGCCTTTGTCCATAAGTCTCTCATGGTGATTTAAGGGGTGTAAATGGATGCTATGCATGCGATGGGATTGTGTCACAGCTGATGAATAGCGAGCTTGGGGAATTCATTGCTATTTTCACCAAGCAGTAAGCAAGCTCATTCTTTGTCTCAGAGAAGACATTACCCCATCCATCAAGGTTACATACTGCAAGCACAACTCTGAGAAACGGTTCAGGTTGAGTGGTAATGACCTTACATTGTTGGTAAACCCTGAACATCATGTAGAAGTATAAGAGACTCACAGCGAACTGCCTTTCAACAACATTCACTTCATGGTTCTAAATTGTATTAGTTTCTAGAAATTTTTCTTGAGAGTTTGCCACTCCATCCGCTGTTCTGATTCTCTGAATGACAAAGACTGAGATTGAATCTATTTGAATTTTCTCTAACAACATGTAATTAAATCCACTGTTAGCAGGGCTTCCCTTGTGGCTCAGTGGTAAAGAATCTGCCTGCAATCCAGAAGACACAGGAAACACTGTTTGATCCCTGGGTTGGGAAGATACCCTGGAGCAGAAAAAGTGACCCATTCCAGTATTCTCACTTGGAAAATCTCATGGACAGAGGAGCCTGGCAGGCTATAGTCCATGGAGTCATAAAAGAGCTGAATACAGCTTAGTGAATAAACAGCAACTGTGAGCAGAAATTCATATAGCAGGATGAGGCCAGTCTGCATGATTAAGCCGTCATGTTTCCTAGGATTCCAGATTCAGTCAACTGTGAATAAGTTCCAGGATATAAACAGCTTGGATGCAGTATAATATTCATTATGACCCATGCAAGGGAATTGGACACACTGGTCTTTGGTTTAATTTCTAAAAACTGATCAAAGATCAGCCATCCTTCCCAAAGGAGAGATGTTCTTTCTTCCCAAACACAAACATATAACTCCAAAGGAGACAGATTGCTCCAGTTTTAAATTTATTGTTAAACTTGATTAGAATCATCATTAAATCACTTATTAAGTTATATGAGCAGTGTCATTCATGAGGTATAATTCAAGATGGGCAGACATCAAAAGCATATGCATTTGAACTGCCATACTGAAACAAAGTTGGGCTGATTTATAGGTTTGTACACATAGGGGGTTGGGAATCCATGTTGAACAGCTTCCATTGATGATGTCAGGCACAGAACAGTCCAGGACAAGCCATATTCATATCAATGTTTCTGTTTTCACAGACCATATGGTTGTTCTGCTTAGGCTGCAGTGCTGGGTCTAGCTTACAAAGAGAGCATGAACAGTCTTCCCTTCTAACAAACATGAACTTTCCAGGGTCTGAGGTTTTCCCTTCTCTAGTATTAGGGTTGTTGTTCCTTTTCCACTACCACAAAATTGGTGTGATCATTCTAGTAGCTATAACTTTGCCATTTTTCCTAGTCATTTCCTAATCACACTCAAAACATTTTTATAGAATGATACAAGAGGAATAAGGGCATTTTCATGCCATTTACAGAGATCATTTATATTCACCACCTTGGGCCTACTGGGCCATTTAAGGGAATTCTTAGAGCAGTATACTCAAGTAAACCATAGTTATCTTCACAATCTAGGACCATATTTATTCAACAGGAGAATCTAGGTGCTGAACAATAATTCAATAGTTTTAATACCATTGTAACTGGCCTACTGCCAAGAAGGTGGACTAGCCAAGCTGGTCAGAGGTTCGCTCTTCAGGGAAAGAAGGAAGCATCATACTTTCCACTTCTGACAAGCTGTAATAGCTGTTTTTTTGTTTTTTTGTTTTTTTTAACTCAACCTACTGAGGACAGTTATAAACCCTGGACCACATGTGAAAGAAAAACATAAGAATTTGGAGGGAAGTCAGACTAGCTCAGGAAGCTGGGGCTTGAGGAATGATAGGGCAGTTAGTTTCCTGAGCTTCCTTTTGCCTCATGTAACCCAAGTGAGTCCTGGAGAAGTCAGGAACCTGGAAATGCCAACAGATGTAGACAAAAAAAGGCCGTGAAAAGTCTTTGCTCTGCAGCCAAAGGTCCAGGAAGAGGCCAGCTTAGAAAGACAGGAAACTTTAGCACATTAATCTGAAAATAGAGGCAAACATCACAGAAAGCTGTGCAGCAACTGAGCAAACACATAAGTAAAAGGCAACAGATGCCTGCTAGGAAAGCTCTGTGGTATTTTAACTTACCCTGTTCCATCTTTTCATCACTGGATCCATGACAGGTTTTAGATAGCTGCCTGCATCCCCAGTGTGGGCTCCTGGTGGTGGAGGGAGCAGAGCTCTTTGCCATGAAAGAACAGAGCTTGACTGCTCTAACCTGTCTCGGGGCTCCCTCAAGACTAATGCAAAGGGCTTGTCTATATGTCATATAACAGCACTCTCTCAGGGGAGAGAAATTGTTATGCAGAGAACATTTTCTAAGAAAAATTCAACCATAGATTTGAACAGGCAGGAGAAAGAACTTAAAGATAGGTTGATTGAAATTATCCAATCAGAGAGCAGAAAGAAAAAAGAATGAAGAAAAATGAACTGAGACTACATGACCTGTGGGGCTTTGTCAGATTTTCTGATGTAAGTATAATAGGATTCCCAGAAGAGGAGGAGAGTGAGAAATAGCTGTGTGAGTTTTGTCAAAAGCAATGTTCTCTTAAATAAAAGGATCCCACTGTTAGCATCTCCTCCCTCATCCTACTTCAGGGAGGACCTGACCAGTCCATCTTTGATGGATACTGTTTACCTAGTTCTTGAGCAGAAACGGACCTGCTGCATTGCTGGTCTCTAGCCACTAGCTTCTACAAAGGCATGAGGCAGCAGGTAAATGAGAAGGAACAGTACTTGTCTGTGCTTCTTTTTCCATTAGACTCGATTAAGCTTCTTGCATAGATAGCCCTCGGATAAACCTGGTTTGCTGACTAGGGTACAATAGAAAGGCAGAGAATGATTGTTGCTGTTCTTGTCTAGTTGCTAAGCCATGTCTGACTCTTTGGGATCCCATGGACTATACTTGCCAGGCTCCTGTGTCCATGGGATTGTCCAGGCAAGAATACTGGAGTGGCTTGCCATTTCCTTTTCCAGGGGAATCTTCTCGACCCAGGGATTGAACTGTCTCTTGCACTGGCAGATGGATACTTTACCACTGAGCCACCAGAGAAGCTCATTAGAGAGACTGATACCAGACCCATAACTTTGGAGATAAATCCTGAGATGCCAGGGCTGTGTACAAGAAAAAGGATTAGACCCATGATCAGGTCCTTTGGATTTTATTTAAATTCTAGGTGCTAAAGGCTGATTCATCTACTACTACCATCAGCCCAAGTAAGCAATATTTCCACACAGATATGCCACTGGTACAAAATAGAATTTAGAATTTAGTCCTTGACTTTGTTAAAAATACACCCAAGTTGTGAGCTGGAAACATGTTTGTTTAGTCAGATTTTAAGTCATTGTGTCTTTTTATTTTCTCATAGTTTTCAGTAAATTCTAAGCAATTTTTTTAAACAGATAACCTGATTTTATTTATTTATTTATTTATTTATTTATTTATTTATTTTCCTTTACAACATTGTATTGGTTTGCCATACATTGACTTGAATCCACCATGGGTGTACATGTGTTCCCCATCCTGAACCCCCCTCCCAACTCCCTCCCCATCCCATCCCTCTGGGTCATCCCAGTGCACAAGCCCCAAGCATCCTGTCTCATGCATCAAACCTGGACTGGCGATTCATTTCATATATGATAATTTACATGTTTCAATGCCATTCTCCCATATCATCCCGCCCTTGCCCTCTCCCACAAAGTCCAAAAGAATGTTCAATACATCTGGGTCTCTCTTGCTGTCTTGCATACCGGGTTATCATCACCATTTTTCTAAATTCCATATATATGCGTTAGTATACTGTATTGGTGTTTTTCTTTCTGGCTTACTTCACTCTGTATAATAGGCTCCAGTTTCATTCATCTCATTAGAACTAATTCAAGTGTATTCTTTTTAATGGCTGAGTAATATCCCATGGTGTATATGTACCACAGCTTTCTTATCCATTCATCTGCCGATGGGCATCTAGGTTGCTTCCATGTCCTGGCTATTATAAACAGTGCTGTGATGAACATTGGGGTGCACGTGTCTCTTTCAGTTCTGGTTTCCTCAGTGTGTATGCCCAGCAGCAGGATTGCTGGGTCATATGGCAGTTCTATTTCCAGTTTTTTAAGGAATCTCCACACTGTTCTCCATAGTTGCTGTACTAGTTTGCATTCCCACCAACAGTGTAGGAGGGTTCCCTTTTCTCCACACCCTCTCCAGCATTTATTGCTTGTAGACTTTTGGGTAGCAGCCATTCTGATGGGCATGTAATGGTACCTTGTTGTGGTTTTGATTTGCATTTCTCTGATAATGAGTAATGTTGAGCATCTTTTCCTGTGTTTGTTAGCCCATTGTGTCTTAAGAGGATTCTTTTGAGTTAGATTAGATTTCTTTAAAAATAGAGGTGGGGAAATAAGATAGGAAATGTCTGGCCTGATATGAAGAAGAGCTACACAGATCCCCTGAATCATGAGAGCCTCACCCAGACTTCTATCATTAGAATACCTTTTTGTCAGTGTGAGAGAGTGGCCATTTGATAAAATTGCTTCAATCAGACAAGTGTTGCCATTTGATGTAAAACACACATGTACACATCACTCTATCCCCACACACATTGACTTGGACCATATGCTTCTCAAATTTTTAATTTAACTAAAGTGGTAAATTTTTATTTTCATCAGTTCCCATAGTAAGGATCTATGTTTTGAATATTTCCTTGATGAGGGTCTTGAGTACACAAGATGGCAGTGTCTTCTCAGGGACCCTACTCATGTATTCCTTCCTATGTGTGTGTGTGTGTGTGTGTGTGAGAGAGAGAGAGAGAGAGAGAGAGAGAGAGAGAGAGACAGAGAGAGAGAGAGAGAGAGCGAGAGAGAAAGCGAGCAAGAGAGAAAGAGAGAGAGAGTGAGAGAGCGAGAGAGAGGGAGAGAGAGACAGAGAGAGAGAGAGAGAGAGAGACAGAGAGAGAGAGCAATAGCGAAAGAGAGAGCGAGAGAGCAAGAGACCAAGAGAGAGAGAGAGGGAGAAAATGGGAGGAGAAAGGAGGAGCTCAGTGGTGTGTTGCACGCGTAGTGAAAAAAGTCTCTTTTTTCTTTGGTAGAACAGGCTCTTTTATGATTTCTAGAGCAGAAGAATTGAAATGTCTGGGCTCATTTTTTTTTTTTAAGGGCTTAAAATTTGAATCCTCAGTGAACCAGAAGAGGCAAGAATGATGAAATCCTCAAGAGTTTTATTAGTGATCCTGTGGCTTCAATTAATCTGTAAGTTTGGGGCATTTCTATGGGACCATACAATATACTATTTGGAGTCATTGTCCCTTCTAGGCTCATGAAGAATCATGAACACCATTTCCCTTAAATAAGGGATGGTAGAAGTGGGAGGCCTGTGAAAAGACAACTTGAATTCTGGAGAGGAAGCACCCACTACCTAACCAATCTTCTTTGACTGACCATTCACTGTCTCTTTGCACAGTGGTGAGCAGCCCAGAGAACACAGTGGAGCAGAGTCCTGCATCTCTGCCTGTCCCAGAGGGAGCTGTCACCTCTCTCAGCTGCACTTATTCTAACAGTGCTTCTACGTACTTTGTATGGTACAGACAGTACCCTGGGAAAGGCCCCAAGTTTCTGCTGTATGTATATGCTGACAAAGACAAAGAGGAAGGAAAATTTACAGCTCAGGCCCTAAAGCCAACAAGCATGTCTCCCTGCTTATCAGAGACTCCAAGCCCAGCGACTCAGCCACCTACCTCTGTGCAGTGAGCACACAGTGCTCCCCAGGCACCTGCAGCCTGTGCCCAAACCTGCTGGGGCCCCAGCAGTGCCTCTTGGAGAGCTTGAGCTGCAGGGCACAGAAGTCCTGTTACCTTTCTAGATGTAAATGAGAATTAAGAGTAAAGTAACTAAAGGAGATCAGTCCTGGGTCTTCATTGGAAGGACTGATGCTGAAGCTGAAACTCCAATACTTTGGCCACCTCATACAAAGAGTTGACTCATTGGAAAAGACCCTGATGCTGGGAAGGATTGGGGGCAGGAGGAGAAGGGGACAACAGAAGATCAGATGGCTGGATGGCATCACCGACTCGATGGGCATGAGTCTGAGTAAACTCCGGGAGTTGATGATGGACAGGGAGGCCTGGCGAGCTTCAATTCATTGGGTCGCAAAGAGTCGGACATGACAGAGACACTGAAATGACCAGAACTGAACTGAACAGTAAAGAAGATTTGATTGATTAGGGAAGTATTTTCATAATTCTGAAACAGTTGATTCTGAAGGGAAACTAAAGACGCAGTTTGGTCTGAATGACTGAAATATTTTTCAATCTTCTCATTGTACTCTAGTTTTGTACCATAACTTTACTCACTGGAATTGGTATTATGACGATTTTATATATGACAGCAACATTTTAATATGATAACTGAGATACTCCCTCATAGTTCCTGGTACATTTTGCTATTTCCCCGTGTAGTTATTCAAGGTGTTTGATATTCATTGCTTTAGAAAATAATGGATAAACATAAATGCAGAAGTCTTTTTTTAAGTTTTTTTTTTTATGTGGACCATTTTTAAAGTCTTTATTGAATTTGTTACAATATTGTTTCTACTTTATGTTTTTTGCTTTTTGGCTGTGAAGCATGTGGGATCTTAGTCCCCAGACCAGGGATTGGAAGGCACACAAGTGGAATGAGAATTGGAAAGTCCCCCTGTGTGGAAGGCCAGGTCTTAACCACTGGACCTCCAGGGAAGTTCCAGAAAGGAGTCTTAAGCAATTATTTTGAAAAAGTTGTAAGTCATAAATTATTTTAGTTATAGATCTGCCACCTCATCTTCACCTTCAACTGCAACCACATTGATGGATTAGATAAGGGTACATTTGATGGGTGGGTGGAACGACTAGCATCAAAAGGTGAGAACTGGTTGAAACAAAAAGCCTAGACAGTTTCAGGAATTCAGATCAGAGGTTTATGTTACCATTTTTGAGTAAAGGCTGAGTAGAACTCAAAGTTCCAGGTGTGAGCCTTGTGGGAGAGTGTATTGATTCCTATGTATTTGAGTGTGGCTGGGGATGGTAGACAGAATAAACTACAGCCATAGAATGTCCATTCCCACAGCAGGGTGTAGGGATACAGATTTCCTGAGAAGGATCTCTGAGTAACCAATGTTATGGTGATTAAAGACCTACATGGATCAGTTGTCAAAGACCATATGGTATTGAGGATGCTTTAGAAAATGTTGGTGAGGGGAGCTGGGAATACCAACAAAGATATGAATATCCACCCTCTCCTGACTCACCGGTGCTGTGGAATTGTCTTATAACTTATGCCAAAGTCCGGGAAAAATGTTTGTGGTCTTATGGAAATCAACTGATGCTTTTGAGCTGTGGTGTTGAAGACTCTTGAGAGTCCCTTGGACTGCAAAGAGATTAAACCAGTCAAGGCTAAAGGAAATTAACCCTGAATATTCATTGAAAGGACTGATGCTGAAGCTTCAACACTTTGGTCACCTCATGCAAAGAGTTGACTCATTGGAAGATCCTGATGCTGGGAAAGATTGAAGGCAGGGGGGGAAGATTGAAGCAGGGGAGAAAGGGATGACAGAAGACAAGATGGTCAGATGACATCATGACTCAATAGACATGAGTTTGTGCAAGATCCAGGAGATGGTGAAGGACAGGGAAGCCTGGTATGCTGTAGTCCATGGGGTTGCAAAGAGTCAGACATAGCTGAGTGACTGAACAACAACAAATAGATCCAGGGAAAAAATTAGGAGTCACAGTCATCGTAAAGCTGGAGTAGTGGTCTATTAGACATGACATTGTTTAGTCCAAAGAGCATGAAAATGTAGGAATGACCAGTTAAGATTTTTACTCAGTTTTGTTCACATAGTCACTGACCAGAAGGATGTAAAAGTATAAAAGGCTACAACCCATGCACAGAATCAGACACAACTGATACAACTTATCATGCAAAGGATGTAATCTAATTGAATTTGCTTCAAATTCTCAGTCTGGAAACTTATCAGAAATATTTCCAAGTCATGGAAAAAGCACTTGAAAGGCAGTGAGAAAGAGCATGAACTGTGTTGAGCTCAAGATACTCGAATTCTCTTTCCACTTGTGTGTCTTCTGGTGCCACAGGAAAGAACCTGGTTTGTGGTGCTGGTCTAATTATCTTTTGTTGCTAATGAGTGACTTGATTTCAGGCTATACTCATATATGTATTTCAGGATAGGTTTATGATTATGTGTGGTAGCATATTGTCTTAGGTTGACTTCCTTAACAACGCCAAAGTTGGGATTTCTGACACCCATCTTATTTTGAGAAAAGCAAGTTAAGTGGGGAGGGGAAGAGGGTAAAGATGAATGTGGCTGAGCTGAACTCTTGATCCAGCCTGACTTCATCAGGGTCTCTGGGGCATGAAATGCCCCACAGAATTGGTCCCTCCCACCTTGAGTCAAGGGGGTCATACACCTGATCTTAGAATAAGGCACTCATTGGAGCATGGGTATACTCTACTGAAGAAAGGTGATGTTTATTGGTGTAGATCAGTTTTCTGGGAAAGAGGGCAGCTATGAGCCAAGCATAGCCAATGCTTGCAGCAGCTAGGAATTGGGTCCATTGGCCTGGAAAAGGGGGTCGAGGTTGAGCACCAGCAGTGCCTACTACTAGCATGGAACTCTCTTGTCATATGGGTACATTCGATAAATGGTAGATTTGAAAATCAGTGTATTTAAAAAGTTAATTTCTTTCTCTATGTCTTGAAAGTGAAAGTGAGTCACTCAGTCATGTCCAACTCTTTGCAACCTCATGGACTATACAGCCCATGGAATTCTCCAGGCCAGAATCTTCTTGTTAATTGGGAAAAGTGAAAACTCAAAGTGTTAGCTGCTCAGTTGTGTCTGACTCTTTGTGACCCCATTAACTGTAGCCTTCCATGTTCCTCTGTCCATGGAATTCTCCAGGTCAGAGTACTGGAGTGGGTAGCCATTCCCTTCTCCAGGGATCTTCCCAATCCAGGGATCGAACCCAGGTCTCCCAAATTGCAGGTGGATTCTTTACCATTTGAGCCACCAGTAAGCCCTTTCTATTTCTTACCAATATGGAAAAATTAAAATAAGGTAGGGTAAAGAATGTAAGAGAGAAAAACTAAAAAAAATAAAGAATTATTATTCAAAGCTAAGACTCCAGATTTGTTTTAAGTAGTGACCAAGGAACCATTATATTATTCTCTTAGATCCTTGGTCATTCTTCAAATACACATTTCCATATGAGACCATAAAGCACAACATTCTTCCACCACTTTGGTTCCAGGTATAAGGACTCTCATATTCACAGTTGATGAATTGGTGAGTCAAGATATGGAAAGAGATGCCATCTGTACTTATTAATGACTAGTGTTACTTTGTTTTTGGTTTATATTTAAGAATGAAAAACTAGGTAGTGGAATGGACTTCTTATGTCATTGTGTCCCTGTTCTCCACAGAGTTTCTTCTTGAATGGGATTCTTGGCCAGTAGTTTGGCCATGTGGACTTACCATGTTACTTGGCAGGCTTCTTTTTAGGATGAATGAGCAGGAAACTGGTTATTAACTTGCTTCTTCCTCTCCTTTCCACCTAATATCAGTCTGAAGGTGGCTTAGCTCTGTTAAGTACTCACAGGAAAAAATAGCATTCCAGGTGTTTTATTTCAACTTGAGTGAACATCAGGTGCCCACATACAGGCTAGCCTACTATGCTTCTCACATATAAGTCCAGTAGCAGGGAGACTAGTATAACTATTCCACATATTGACCTTCAATTGGTCCCCATGTGCTGTCCCTCCTGCCCTCCATCACACTTATGCTTTCTCAGTCCAGAATCTCTATAGGTTCCTAAGGACTAAGTTTCCTTCACTGGCATATCCAATAAAATCTTCTCATAGTTCATTCTGGGCTGTGCTTTCTCCCTCTCTGTCTCACCCATCAGAATGCTCACATCTACTTTTTGTCTTATGGGAAGTGTTGATATCTTTCATCTTTTTATTATTTTCACATTATGGTTTTAGTATCATCCTGTTTATACTTGTAAATTTCATCCCAGTGTGAAGTTTGATGAGAAAGGAGGAGAGTGCATATATTTGATCAGATATTTTGAATCCTATAAAATTTCAAACTGACCCTTTTATTTGGTCTTACATGTGAAAGAAAATCTATCAACAGGATCAAGAAGTAAATAGAAGTACAAGGGAGAACTGACTTCAAACTGGTACAAGTTAACAGAGTACTCAGAAAGAAGGAAGTTGACTTGATCTTGTCGAAAGGACCCCCGCTGACCAGACTTTCATTTCAGCTGAGATTTCTCTGCTTTATATTTTCAACACTAGGTTTCAGTGTTCTCTATGCTGAAATAAGTTGGGTAGGGAAGTCTTTTCCCTCTGGAGTTGCATCTTATTATTAGACCACAGAAGGAGTGTTCCTTGAACAAACCCTCTCTCCTATCTGTATGGGATGCTAATAGCTTTGCTATGTTGAGTGTCTGTGTCAATTTACTGCTGTGTCCTCTGTACCTACAGAAGTTCTTCTCATTACTGCTCTCCTGGTTTCACTCCTTCCAGCTTTATTGAGTTTATGTAAGTGTACTCTTCTTTTTCTCACAGTTCTTTCCAGAATCATTTATTTGTGTGCTATATTTTCTTTACTGCTAGAATGTAGCTTAGGTTTCTCTGCAGATACGCCTCTGTTGACATTCTCCTTAGTGTGAGGTCCCCTTCATTTGGCACAGTATATCTGTCTGTTCTGACCAAAAACAATTGGAATGGGACTCTCCCTTTCTGCACATAAACATGTGGTGCCCAAGTCATTTTTTTTCATGGTTTTAACAAATATCAAAGTTATTCACCTGAGACTGAGTCATATTTAGACTTTCTGACAAAGAAAATTGTTGTTTTTTATTAATTTGCATTGATTAAATAATTAACATTACATGTTCCATTCTGATGGTAAGTAAAAGTCTCTGATCTAATTTACTCTTCCCCTTTTAGCACCAAACTAAGGAATAATCTCTCCCCACCCCCTACCTGCTATGACAGTCATATCCATTCTTCCTTTTTTTGAATGTGATGCTTGCTGAACCACCTAAGCCCAGCAGGGAGCCCAATGACAGACTTTTAACATTTCTGTCACTTCATTGCATTATTTTTATGTCTCCTAAGCAAGATTTGACTATCAGATTATCTCTATATCTTAGTAGGAAAATTTACCTATTTACATTTTTTGTTTACATGCATTTATTGTTCCAACTAGTATTTTTAACTATTTGAAGCAGCGTCTTTGTTTGGACCAAAGTACAATAGAGCAGGTGGATTATAAACAACATGGGTTTATTTGTTTCTCACCATTCTGGAGGCTGGAAGTCTGAAGTCAGGGTGCCAGCATGGTGAGTTGCTGGTGAGATCTCTTCTCTGGTTTACAGACTGCTCACCTCTCATTGTATCTTCACGTAGAGAGTAGAGAGAGAAATAGCCTGTGTTGCACAAATAGCCTGTGTAAAGGCACAAATCCCACAGTGAGGGCTCCACTCTAATTTCCTCTCAAAGACCCCACCTTCAAATGCAGTGACATTGGGGATTAGAGTTTCAACATATGAATATCATAGCAAGTAATGATGACATTTGAGATTATAGAACACTACCTTCTTGAAACTCTTTATTTAGATTTAGAGACTGAGCACTTTCTGGGTTCACTTTCTGTTATCAGTTGCTCCTTCTCAGTCTCCTTTGAGGGTTTTTCCTTCATCCCCCTGATCTCTAAATGTTGGAATGCCTCAAGAATTTATTCTTAGAACTCTTTACTTTCTACCAACAATTTTTTCCAGCTAATTGTATCCAGTCTCTTGGCTCTAAAAACTATTTAAATATCAGCATTTATACCTGAAATCCTGGAGAAGGCAATGGCACTCCACTCCAGTACTCTTGCCTAGAAAATCCCATGGATGGAGGAGCCTGGTAGGCTGCAGTCCATGGAGTTGCTAAGAGTCAGACACGACTGGGTGACTTCACTTTCACTTTCCACTTTCATATATTGGAGAAGGAAATGGCAACCCACTCTAGTATTCTTGCCTGGAGAATCCCAGGGACAGGGGAGCCTGGTGAGCTGCCATCTATGGGGTCGCTCAGAGTCGGACACAACTAAAGTGACTTAGCTTAGCTTATATATAAAATACACATGGCTCCGCTGATTTCTGAACTTGTATATTAAATGATCTATCTGACATTCCCATTTGGGTATCTTCTTCTTGGTATATCTCCAGGTGATCTCTTGATTTCTACCACTCCAGCTACTTCACCCTCCACACCTGCCACCTGCTTTTTGTGAACTCATCCTCATTTAGGCAAAAGGCAGCTGTGTCTCTGAAATTCTCCAATCACCTTGGTCAGAAACCTTGAAGGTGCCCTTAGCTCCTCAATTTTTCTCATGTCACCATTTGATCTGTTAGGAAAGTCAATTAGCTCTTTCTTCAAAGCAGGCCCAGAATTGATCACTTTTCACTCCCGACTCTGCTCTTACCTGATCCAAGTCACTTTCATCTTTTGCCTGGGAGTGGCAATAATAACCCTCCATGATCTCTCTTCTTTCCTTCTTGCCCTCTTCAGTCTGGCCTCCACCCACCGGACGGAGCTTCTGAGAACACAATTCAGATCATGTGGCTTCTGTGCTCACAACTCTGCATGGGTTTTTCATCTCACTGAGATGAAAAGCAGATTCTTACTACAACCTGTAAGACTGCTCCATCTGGTTCCCTGCCCCTATCTGCTGTCAGTCACTGTCTCCTCCTCACTCACTCCACCTTCACCACATTTGATGCTGTTCTGACCTGACAGCTGCTTTCCTGCCCTGGGGTTTCTACAGCTCTTTTTCCTGGACCTGAGTGCTTTTCCTCCAGGTAGCCACCTAGCTTACTTTTTCAGTTCATTCTGGCCTCTCCTCAGAAGACATGCTTGAAACATTTATTGTAGCAGTTGAGGGTAACAATAGTTGAAAAAAAGAAATGCAAAGTGTTTCTCAGAAAATGAGTTCAAAAACTGTATTACAAATCTTTTCTACATTAAGACCCCTACATACAAGTGAGTTCCATTCTGAGAGCGTGTACACAACTCCAATTTGTTTGTAAATCTAACAAAGTTAGCTCTGTCCAACTAACACAATCGGTTATATACTACTGTACTGTAATAGGCTTACCACACAAATAATACATAAAAGACAAATAAAAAATAAAGAAAACAAAATAAAACTATAGTACCTTGAAAATTACACCAGATATGTGAACTAATTTACATGACTGGACATGAAAATGCATGTTTGAATTTTTGAAAGTTTGAAGCTTGAAGCTTCATATATAGGGGATTAATTATTATGAAGCAGGGTGTTAGCATCAGGTTGTATAACTGAGTTCCAAACCTCAAGTTGCAAACTGTATAATATTACATATAGAGAGGAGAGATAAGGTAATAATATACTCATCCAGTTCCATTCTTCTTTCTCAAGATTGCTTTGGCTATTCAAGGTTTTTTGTATTTGCATACAAATTGTGAAATTACTTGTTCTAGTTCTGTGAAAAATACCGTTGATAGCTTGATAGGAATTGCATTGAATCTATAGATTGCTTTGGGTAGTATACTCATTTTCACTATATTGATTCTTCCAATCCATGAACACGGTATATTTCTCCATCTGTTTGTGTCCTCTTTGATTTCTTTCACCAGTGTTTTATAGTTTTCTATATACAGGTCTTTTGTTTCTTTAGGTAGATATACTCCTAAGTATTTTACCCTTCTTGTTGCAATGGTGAATGGTATTGTTTCCTTAATTTCTCTTTCTGTTTTCTCATTGTTAATGTATAGGAATGCAAGGGATTTCTCTGTGTTAATTTTGTATCCTGCAACTTTACTATATTCACTGAGTAGCTCTAGTAATTTTCTGGTGAGTCTTTAGGGTTTTCTATGTAGAGGATCGTGTCATCTGCAAACAGTGAGAGTTTCCGTTCTTCTTTTCCTATCTGGATTCCTTTTATTTCTTTTCTTCTCTGATTGCTATGGCCAACACTTCCAAAACTATGTTGAATAGTAGTGGTGAGAGTGGGCACCCTTGTCTTGTTTCTGACTTTAGGGGAAATGCTTTCAATTTTTCACCATTGAGGATAATGTTTGCTGTGGGTTTGTCATATATAGCTTTTGTTATGTTGAGGTATGTTCCTTCTATTCCTGCTTTCTGGAGAGTTTTTAATCATAAATGGATGTTGAATTTTGTCAAAGTCTTTTTTGCATCTATTGAGATAATCATACTGTTTTTATCTTTCAATTTGTTAATGTGGTATATTACATTTATTGATTTGCAAATATTAAAGAATCCTTGCATTCCTGGGATAAAGCCCACTTGGTCATGATGTATGAGCTTTTCAATATGTTGCTAGATTCTGTTTGCTAGAATTTTGTTAAGGACTTTTGCATCTATGTTCATCAGTGATATTGGCCTGTAGTTTTCTTTTTTTGTGGCATCTTTGTCTGGTTTTGGTATTAGGGTGATGGTGGCCTCATAGAATGAGTTTAGAAGTTTACCTTCTGAAATTTTCTGGAAGAGTTTGAGTAAGACAGTAAAACAAATAGTACCTAATTAAACTTAAAAGCTTTTGCACAGCAAAGGAAACTATAAGCAAGTTGAAAAGACAGCCTTCAGAATGGGAGAAAATAATAGCAAACCAAGCAATGGACAAAGGATTAATCTCAAAAATATACAAGCAACTCCTGCAGCTCAATTCCAGAAAAATTAATGACCCAATCAAAAAATGGGCCAAATAACTAAACAGACATTTCTCCAGAGAAGACATACAGATGGCTAACAAACACATGAAAAGATGCTCAACATCACTCATTATCAGAGAAATGCAAATCACAATCAAAACCACAATGAGATACCACTACATGCCAGTCAGAATGACTGCTATTCAAAAGTGTACAAGCAGGAGAGGGTGTGGAGAAAAAGGGACCCTCTTACACTGTTGGTGGGAATGCAAACTAGTACAGCCACTATGGAGAACAGCGTGAAGATCCCTTAAGAAACTGGAAATAGAACTGCCATATAACCCAGCAATCCCACTCCTGGGCATACACACTGAGGAAACCAGATCTGAAAGAGACACGTGTACCCCAATGTTCATCGCAGCACTGTTTACAATAGCCAGGACCTGGAAGCAACCTAGATGCCCATCAGCAGATGAGTGGATAAGAAAGCTGTGGTACATATACACCATGGAATATTACTCAGCCATTAAAAAAAATCATTTGAATCAGTTCTAATGAGATGGATGAAACTGGAGCCCATTATACAGAGTGAAGTAAGCCAGAAAGATAAAGACCAATACAGAATACTAATGCATATATATGGAATTTTAAAAGATGGTAATGATAACCCTATATGCAGGACAGAAAAAAGAGACACAAAAGTATAGAACAGACTTTTGGACTCTTTGGGGGAAGGCGAGGGTGGGATGATCTGAGAGAATAGCATTGAAACATATATATTATCAAGTGTGAAACAGATCACCAGCCCAGGTTGGATGCATGAGATAAGTGCTCAGGGCTGGTGCACTAGGAAGACCCAGAGGGATGGGATGGGGAGGGAGGTGGGTGGGTGGGATGAGCATGGGGAACACATGTAAATCCATGGCTGATTCATGACAATGTATGGCAAAAACCACTATAATATTGTAAAGTAATTAGTCTCCAACTAAAAAAATAAATTAAAAAAATAATATTCATATGTCCTTTAAAATTTTGAAATGCACAACAGAATAGAACACTTTACCTCATATCTCCCACATTTCTTGCACCTGTCTATCCATCTCCTAGTCTTATTTTCATCTAGAAAGTGTCTCTCTTCTTTAGTCTACTCCTGACCTAATATCTCTACTTAACCTCTGATAACATTCCTTTCTACCATTTCCAGGAAAAAAAAACAAAGAGATTTTGTTCTCATTAATTTTTGTTTGACTGTTTTCTGTTATAAGAAATGTCCCCTTATTTCTGGATTCATTTTGTACTATCTCATGGGCCACTTTCTATAAGAACACACACACACACACACACACACACACACACACACACACACACACACACGTCCTTGTCTTTCCTATCATACTGCAACATCTTGTAAATAGACAAAGCTGAATTCAGTTTTTAAGTTTCAAGGACTTAGAACAAGACCTCATTCATAGAAAACCTTTGATAATTTGTTGTGGACTTCTTTTGAAATAGATTGGAAAACTCACATTCAACTTTGAACATACAATTTGACAAAATAGTTTAAGATAGTAGTGTCCATTAACTGACATTTTGAAGAAGGAATAAGTTTACTTAAAAAATCCCCACCCAAGCCGACAGTTCTTTTGTTCCTGATAGTTTCTAGATGATCCTCAGGAGAGAACGGAGGGCTGATGGCTGCTGATGAGCTAGTTGACCCCCCAACAATTTTAGACCACTAGGGGGCACTCTAAGCTACTCCAAATGAAATTTTTTCTCAAGGTTTGAGATGAATCTTGGTGAACATTTGAGTGAGGGTTTCTGGCAGTTAGGAAAACATCTGAACTAGTCAGATGGGGAATTGGGGCATCTCCATATACTCATCTGTGAGGAAGATCTGTTGCTTTGAGTGGTGTAAAGAAATGATTCCCCAACAGAATTGAACACCAGATTAAGGCCATGGTAAAACTAAAAGTTCAAGAAGAAAAGACATACATTACCTATCTAGAGTTTGGATATGCATGACTAAAAATTCTAAAATATGAGCCTTGCTGTCATTTCACAATTATTCCAATGATTTCTACCCTCTATTACACCTTCGTTTCTTTCAGATACAAAAAAAAAAAAAAAAAGCAAAGAAAAAAGGAGATGAGAAGATGAAACAGAAGAGAAGTAGTGCACAGAAAAGAGAGAAGAGAAAAGAGAGATTGGGGAGAAAGAAATAGGAGACAGTTACTTGAATTGTGGCCCCTACTTCATAGTAACAGAGCAGAATCAGTCAGATGCACTTGCAAGGTGAGTGGGGAAAGTGCTGGATAGGAGCAGAAGGGCAGTGGAATTGAGGTCAGGTGGTCATCATGTACATGTCCTGTTTCTCTTCCATCAATCAGAATAGTGTTGGAGACACTGTATTGTTTCATGATAATTGTGTCTGAGGTTTACATAATTCTCCTAATTTTATTTAATTGTATTTATCCCCTCAAGAGGCTTCAATAAATAAGCAATGCATTCAGTGAGATATTCCTTCTTTGTGAGAGCTTCCTTGTAAATGAATTCTCAATCACTGAAAACTTTGTGTCCTGATTTTTGGCTAGGGAAATTGGGTCACTGACCCTGATCATTTTTTCAGACTTTATTTTCCCCCAGACGAAGCCCTTATTTTTCTCTGAAGTATCCTTTCCCTTTCTATACTCCTTTCTGACATGTCTGATTGCTGGGGCACTTTAAGTGGAGGCAATGCCATGAGAGTGAAAAGTCTAGATACTTTTGTACCTGTGATCAGCAATGTCTTAGGCAGTAGGGCACTGGTCTCAACAGCAATGTTAGTATCTTGCTGAAAAACTAGAAAGACATGTCTTTGCTCTCCTGTCTTGCTGTATTCCTCTCCATTTAGGACAGACGGGACTCAATCTTCTACTTCCTTCTTATCTATTTGGGGGCTAGAGAAAAGACTTTCTCAAAAGAACTACTTTCCTTAGAGGTCCACTGATCTCTGCATGCAAAGCTTTCTTCATGACCTGTAGCTTTCTGCTCTTCATCCTGGAGTTCCTTGCTGCTGACTCCAAATTTATTACGAGCCCCAATGGAAGAACTCACTTGAGCTCTGTTGGCACAGCATTGGCTGGCTTTAACAGAAAGCTCCTTGGCTAAACACAGGGGATCAGGAACATTTTTAATCTCTCTTCTAGAATTGCCTTCTTTTTAGTTCAAATGATTGTTACTTTGTTAATGAACTATTTAAAAAAAGACTGTTGATCTAAAATTCTAAGGGTCCATTCCTAGTGTGAGGAAGGTCAGAATCAATGATGATGAATGGAAAATAACTCGGTATGGTAATGCTTAAGCATTTCATTAACAAACCTGTACAGAAGCTTAAATTTCTGTGAAGTCTGATCTGCTAATATCTTCCTATATTCTTTCTGACTTTCATGATTAGAAATTCATGACCATCCTAAATTTATCAAAAAATAGCTATTACTTAAAAATATTAATTATCAATATTTAGAATTTATTTAATAACAGATGCTAAGGTAGGCATTCAAATTTATTTGTTAATCTCTAGACGATTGTCCATTTTTGAGGGCATGTTTTATTGAATATACCATCTTATCCTTATTTTTTAATAACTAAATTTTCCTAATTTGTATATTTGGACTTTCTATTATGTTCCATCGATGTCTGGATCTTTCTGGCAACAGGCATCTTTACTTAACATAGCATTACACATAGTCTTACTAATTGTGGAGGAAATTCCTCTCCATTTTGTTTCAGAATTGATCTTCCTGAAGCCTGAGATTACCTGCAGTATCATATTTGGCCTCTAGAGGGAGATGCTACACAACTTGAACTTGATGGAAAGCCAGAAAGCCATCAGCCCTTTGAGGAAGAGCTTTTACTTTGCTTGCCCTGTAAACCCCCTCACTGCTCTGTCAGGGTGTCCATGTGGCTGAATTGTTTCCAGGAAAATCCTGTAGAAAGGAGCCTCCGGCTTCCTCAGAGCTCAGACATGAAGTGCACCCTCATCTCAGTGCTCGTGACGACATTCACACTTGGTGAGTAAAGTCTCTGTTTATTTTATCTTACTATGGTCTTCTGATTTAGAATCGGCTTAACAAAATATTCTCTGTTTGCAAGTCAATCCCTGACCCAGAATTTGTGTTACAGGAATAACGAGAGCCCAGACAGTGACTCAGCCTGAGAGCCACATCTCTGTGTCTAAAGGGGACCCAGTGCAGGTGAAGTGCAGCTATTCGTATTCTGGGAGTCCTTTGCTCTTCTGGTATGTCCAGTACCCCAGACAGCACCTCCAGTTACTCCTGAAACACTCCTCAAGAGAGAGCATCCAGGGTTTCACCGCTGACCTCAATCGGACTGAGGCATCCTTCCATCTGAAAAAACCCTCAGCTCAGGAGGAAGACTCAGCTGTGTATTACTGTGCTCTGGGTAACACAGTACCTGGATTAACAAGAGAAGCAGAGCACAAACCCCTTACAGAAAGCAATTCCATGTTCCTTATTTGACCACTGTGGGGCATTGTCTCTCTGGAGACTGACATTGAATTTACCTCTCAGATACAGAGTTGTCATCAGTTGTCAACTAGCTGTAGAATTTTTTAAAGGGGATTCTCATTACCTACTCTGTATAAGTTAATTTTTAAATAGCAAGTGTATTTATTTTAGATATTAGTACCTGGAAAAATACTTCTGAAATAAAACTATGTAACAGCATGAAAATTCTCTTCTTGGCCCAGATGGGCTCCCCAGGTTTAAGTGACACAGTCCCATTTCTCCGACTGTGCTGCTACTTCATCCACACCAACGTGTATCGTCACCACATGCTGAAGTTCCTTAAAAGTGGAATGGTGCTTCCTGACATGTGACTGCTGATCTTTCTGCAGCGAATGCCTTTCTTCTCATGCACTTGATGGACTCATACTATCTGAATAGGGGCAATCAGGAGAAAAATCGTGGCAAGTTGAAAAAGGTAAGTTTAATATAAAGAATTATTAAAAATAGCAGAGCATTATTTACTAATGAACTCTAAAGAACCCTAGAAAGAACTCTAAAGAACACAAGAATAGCATCTGTAGGGAGACACTTATCTTTAGGACTATGCCAGAGTTTCAAGGAAAGTAACACATTATAATATGTACTCTCTTCTCCTATCACAGCGGTGACTCAGGCTTCACTGGGGAATGTGTGACTGTAGCCTGCTGGATGGGGAAGTTTGCTGAGGTGCCAGAGAAAAAGACTAATAAGCAGAAGAACAGGTCCCAGGGCTCTGGCACAGTTTGTAGGAAGCTGGCAGAGGAATACCGCTGAACTTGCTCGGGTGCCTGTGAAACTTGCCAAGAAACCACCCGGGGGCTGTCACTAAATGTTGCTGGAAGGGAGCATCACTGGTGTCCCTCCAGATGGCCAAGCACCACAGGAGCAAGAAGTGTGGGACACGCTCCAGGACCTGGAGGAGAAACTGGCTCTTCAGCAGGGTCCTTTCCACTCTCTCTACTGACAAAGCTTCACATTGTGCCAGCTGGCAAAGGAGAAATATTTACAAGGTCCATGTCCAGAAATACCCTCTGAATCTATGAAGGGGGAACTTGTAGTTCAAAGGCAGTGAGTTGATAACTGGCACATCTTTCATACACACTCCTCCACACACAGTTGCACTTTCAGTCAAGGGTGAAATGACTGTTTCCATCTAACAAACTAAGTCTGTCCTTTGAACAAGTAAAGACATTCTCATCCTTTCTCCCAAATGAGGAGACCTGTGGTCCCAACAGTCACTACGGATCACTAGCTGTATTAATTACTTCTAAAATTCAGAGGAAATTCCACTGAAAATTCTGTTATACACAGACTAAATTGTAAAGTTAATCTCTCTCCAGTTGTATATAGAATAAGTATAGTGAGGAGAAGGAAGAAGAAGAAAATGGCAGTGTACACAAAGGAACACATGAAAGTAAAGAGCAAGAAGAAAATGTAGAAAACTACTACATTCTTTGATTCCCAATTTGGTCGTGATGCTGCAATTGATATAGATGACTTTTTTTTATTACACATTTTATATTTTCCCTGCTCACAGCCATAACCTCTGTGAATTGGGTTACTTACCTAGTGGTGTGACCCAATTCTTCATCCTCAAAGGATCTGAGTACTCAAAAATCTTGTCTTTTTATTGGTTGTTGTAATTTAACATTAACCTTTAGTATTGGGCATGGAAGTGCCAAGAGGTTCCCCTAGGAAATCTCCTGGGTTCCAGACGTAGTCCTCTTTATATTTGATATGTAGCAACAACCCCATTTCTCCTTGGTAATTGGTATCAACCACTCTAGTCAGTAAAGTAACCTCATTTTCTATTCATTGGTTGTGAGACATATGTAGCCCAAATAGCCACATGGAAGTCTTGTCTTCCAGTTCAGTGAAACCATTGCTGTGTTCCCTAGGGAAAACATTATTTCTTTTAGAGAATAAGAACTAATACAACTCAAAGTTACAAACATTGCATGCAAAAATCTTTCTAGTGAGTTACTGAAAATAATACTGAAGGATCCACTCCCAGTGCCACCTCCTTGATTTCCGGAATCATGCATTCTGGCTATGGTGGAGACAACACCATTACATATCTCTGCTATAAAGCAATACATTGCATCCGATGAGACAGAATGCCATCTTTTCAGAGCTGTTTTCAACCGGTGCTATTACAGAATCAATGTGTGTGAGAGTGCTCAGTCATTCAGTCCCCTTTGTCACCCCTTGGACTATAGTCCACCAGGCTTCTCTGTCCCTGGAATTTTTCAGGCAAGAATACTGGAGTGGACTGCCATTTCCTATCCCAGGGGATCTTATTGACCCAGGGCTCAAACCTGTGTTTCTTGCATCTCCTGTATTGGCAGGTGCATCCTTTACCACTGTGCCACCTGGGAAGCCCATAGAATCAATAAGCCATTCTGAATTTAATCAGGTCAGCCACTCCTGGATGATAGGGTATGTGGTAAGAAAAATAATCCTGTGGGCGTGTGCCCATGGCTGTAATCTTTTGCTGTGAAAATTGTTTCTTCCTCAGAAGAAATGCTGTGAGGAATATCTTGCTGAAATTAGGCATTCTGTGAGTTTATGAGGAGGACGCTGGCAGAGTACAACAGCAGGTATAAGTGTCTATTCCAGTGAGAACAAATCTCAGCCGTCTCCATTATAGGTGATATCTAATGTAATCCAGTTGTCACCAGGCATCTGGGAAGTCTCTCTGGGGAATGACACCACATCAGGGACTCAGTATGAGTCTGTGTCATTGACAGATTAGGCCCTGAGCAATAGCATTAGTGAGGTCAAACTTGGTAAGTGCAAATCAGTGCTTTTGAGCTCAGTTATAACTTTCAGACTGCTAGCAAGGCCGGATCATGAAGTCATGAGACCAAAGTGATGAAGCAGGTTGCACTGAGATGTTCCTTCCTCTGCAATCTCTGCAACTTTTGAGAGTAGTTTGAGAAGGATCAGTGTTAGCTCTTCCTTAAATGTTTGGCAGACTGACTCTATAGATTTGGAGTCCAGTTCTCTGACCATATTGGAGATTCTGAGGCAAACCCAATATTAATTAAATTATTCCTTTTCTATTTAATTCTGCCAGAGTCAGTTTCTGTTATTCATAAATAAGAACCTTGACTGATATACAATCTCATCCCGGCATTAGGAAAGTTAGGAAAAAAGAAGGACATGGTATCAGAAGTGACTGTAAGAAGTCTAACAGAGCTCCTCAGAGGTGTTCTGTAAATACCTGGCATCAATGTTCTTTCTTAATTGAGTTTTTAGTGCATAAGATTGTAGCTGTTCTCACTCTAGGCTGGAACTGGAGTTCAACAAAGCCAGATAATAGAACAGCTTTGAGATTTCCTCTGACCCACCCCAACACACTTCATCTTCCTCGAGTGGTTCTCTTTGCAGGATGATGTTGCCTCCACAAGATGGCATTGCCTCTCTCCTCAGACTCACTTTGTTTGAAATCAGCATGTTTGCATTGAAAGCAGAAGATTAAGCTTCCTTTGACTGGCTGGGTAAGAAACCTGAGACTCTCCCTGGGACTCAGTGGGACTGGATGAGTACATTCAAAAAAGAGAGCTAGACTGAGGAACCTGGCTTTATTTCAGGGTGAGAGCTGCATCTTCCATGATCCTCCTAAAGAAGAAGAATGGAGAAGCTTCTGGCTCTGTCTTTGGTGATTCTGTGGCTTCAGCTGGCCAGTGAGTTGGGGCTCTTGGTGATGGGAAGAGGGTGACCAAAGTTCAGAGCCCACAAGACTGAGGGGCAAAATCTCTTTAATTGGGAAAACTGAAAATGAAAGTGTTAGTCACTCAGTCCTGTCTGACTCTTTGTGACCCAATGGACTGTAGCCCGCCAGGCTCCTCTGTCTGTGGAACTTTCCAGGCAAGAACACTGGAGTGGGTTGCCATTCCCCGCTCCAGGAGATCTTCCTGACCCAGGGATCAAACCCACATCTCCTACTTTGGAGGCAGATTCTTTACCACAGTGCCACCAGGAAAGCCTGTTAATTGGGAAATGTACCCTCAAATTATGGAAGGAAATGCAAATACTAGTGAGTGAAAATGCAGTGACTGACTCCTGGCCTCTGTCCTTGTGTTTCTGCCTAGAGGTGAATAGCCAGCAAGAACAGAATCTTCAGACCCTGAGCATCCAGGAGGGTGAAAATGTCACCATAAACTGCAGTTATAAAAGTATTACTTTAACTGCCTTACAGTGGTACAGACAGGATTCAAGGAGAGGCTTTGTTCATCTGATTTTAATGCGTTCAAGTGAGAGACAGAAATATAGTGGGAGACTACACTTCACACTTTACAACTCCATCAAAAGCAGTTCGTTGTCCATCACGGCTTCCCAGGCTGAGGACGCTGCTACTTATCTCTGTGCAGCAGACCCACAGTGCTCAGCGTGCACCCACAGTCCCAGCACAGACCTGCCAGAGCTGTCTCTTAGAAGTCACAACAGTGTGCAGAGTTGGTGGTTTTGTCTTCCCACAAAGGAGAGTCTGCAAAAGGCTAGCAACATGAAAGGGAGCTCCTCTCAAATTCCTGATGTTTTTGGTAGCGTGTCAGACTATAGCAAAGGGTGTGAGGCTTAGAATGGGAAACTGAAATGCCAAATTCAGCTCTGCCCATCCTGGCTGTGTCTTTAGCCATATCATCAGTGTAGCAGCCTTCAGTTTCCTCAGTTTAAACAAAGGATTTAGACTGGATGAGCCTAAAGACACTTCAAGTTCTAATTTTACCAGGTCACCTCTGGAGGATGAAAATGGACCTCTCGGTATAGAAGGGCTCATCTGTTATATGTGCAGCCCCCTCAAGACATAGGTGGGGCTTTAAGATGCATGAGGTGATTTTAGTATTTCTCTAATTCCTGTATAGGAAACAGTAGATTCATCAGACATTAGAAATATAAAGGATTTAGAACTGTTTCAATGAAACAGTTTCACTTTAAAACTGAGGAATGAAAATGTTATGTGATAGTAAACACAAAGATCTCAGTCTTTGGGGTAAAAGAGACAAAGATGTGCATCTGATTCTGCCATTTACTATTTGTATGATTTCTAAGCTTCACTTTCTCCATTAAAGAGATGGGAATTTATCCAAAAGTCAGAATTTTTCCGCTTACAAGTGAGAGATGTATGTTTTCTTCTATCAGCCCCTAAAACATTGTTTTTTGAAAGTGGATACTTCTGTTTATTATCACATATATAACAGTTTTCCATCCATTGTATTCTTGTTCCTGGTAAGAGTAGTTTTCTTGATACAATTTTGATGCTACTGAAAATGTGTTTGTGGACAAAGGGCATTTGTATTTATGTGACACTTGATGGAAGAGGTAGAAGGGCAGGGGAAAGGTTGGTGGGACTGTGGTTACCACATTCCAGACCTTAAACCACCACCATCACCTGTATCAGAACCACCTAGAACACCTTTGAAGATCTGGGTTATTAGGAGCTTCCTCAATCAGACTGATGCAGTGATGTATTTTTAATGAACATCATTTATATAAAATATTGGTTCAGCTTCACATCATAAAAAACTCAGATAACATTTTTAACAAGCTGGAATTCACTTCCCTCTCATATAAAGAAGCTCTATTGCATCTACCATGTGCAGTCCAGGACTGGTATACTAGCTTCATAATTTTGTGAGGAATCAAGGGTCTTCTTTCTGGCTGTTTCTTGTCCTTAAATTGTCACTTTGGTTTATATACTTTGCTGAAACAGCAAGAAGTCTATCCATTTTATCCACCTTCCAGGAAGAACGTCAAGAGGCAACTGAGCACATGCTGGCCACGTCAACCATTTTCAGAAGCTTCACCCCACAGCTCCTACTTACATTTCATTCACGAGTGTTAGTCTGTGTCTCCACCTTTCTTCCATTGTCAAAGGAGCCTGGAATATCAGGATTTTTTCAGTCTCTGCATGTTGTCGCTCACAACAAAATTGTTGTTCTCAGTTCTACTCAGTTTAGTCGCTCAGTTGTGTCTGACTTTGTGATCCTGTGGACTGCAGCACGCCAGACTTCCTTGACCATCACCAATTCCCAAAATTTGCTCAAATTGATGTCCATTGAGCCTGTGATGCCATCTAACCATCTCATCCTCTGTTATCCCCTTCTCCTTTCGCCTTCAATCTTTCCCAGTATTAGGGCCTTTTCCAGTGAATGAGTTCTTCACATCAGGTGGCCAAAGTATTGGAGCTTCAATTTCAGCATCAACCTTCCAATGACTATTCAGGACTTATTTCCTTCAGGATTGCCTGGTTTGATCTCCTTGCTGTCCAAGAGACTCTCAAGAGTCTTCTCCAACACCACAGTTCAAAAGCATCAGTTCTTCGGTGCTCAGCTTTCTTCATGGTTCAACTCTCACATCATACATGACTACTGGAAAAATCATAGATTTGACTATACGGACCTTTGTTGGCAAAGTAATGTCTCTGCTTTTTAATATGCTGTCTAGGTTGGGATATCAGGATCTTTTCAATCTCAGCATGCTGTCGCTCACAACAAAATTTTGGTTCTACCATAATTGAAAAAGACATGTGTACCCCAGTTTATTGAAGCACTATTTACAATAGTTAGGACAAGGAAGCAACCTGACATCCATTGACAGATGAGTGGGTAAAGAAGTTGTGGTACATATGCAGAATGGAGTATCACTCAGCTATAAAAAGGAACACATTTGAGTCAGGTCTAATGAGGTGGATGAACTTAAAGCCTATTGCACAGGATGAAGTAAGCCAGAAAGAGAAAGACAAATATCATGTATTAATGCTAATATATATATGGAATCTAGAAAGGTGGTGATGATGAACCTATTTGCAGGGCAGCAAAGGAGACACAGACATAAAAATCAGACTTTTGGTCACAGTGAGGAAGGGAGAGGGTGGGAAAACTTGAGAAGGTAGTACTGAAATATATACATTACTATATGTAAAACAGATAGCCAGTGGGAATTTGCTGTATCATGCAGGGAACTCAAAGCTGGTGCTCTTCTACCTAGAGGCGTAGAAGGGGGTGGGGGGTGGGAGTGAGGTTTAAGAGGGAGGGGACATGTGTACGCTTGTGGCTGATTCATGTTGATGTATGGCAGAAAGCATCGCTAGAGTATAAAGTAATTATCCTCCAATAAAAAATTAAAAAATAAAGTATATAGTCAGCAAGGACCCACTGTAGTGCACAGGGAAGACTGCTTTACGTTCTGTAATAACCTAAGTGGGAAAAGGTTTGAGAAAGAACAGGTCCATGTTTACGTATAACTGAATCACTTTGCTGTACACTTGAAACTGACATGACACTGTCAATCAACTATACTCCAACATAAAATAAAAGTGAAAAAAAAAATTTAGTTCTATATAGTAGTTTCTGCTGTACTCTCAATATGGGGTATATTAAGACTCACGTAGGGTTTTTTTTTTTTTTTTTTTTTTTTTGCTGGTTTAGTGATATTCAGTTTTGAAATACTGTCTCCAGTCTGCTTCCCAGCTCTGTTGACTTTGCTTCCTAAAAGTCCTCTAGAAGATGTCACAAGCCCCACAAGCCAACTCACCTCCACAGTCCTCATTAAAAATCCATCTTAGTCTCTTGTTCAACACTCGACACACCCCATCACTCTTCCATGTAGTCCCTTATACCATGGTGAGAGCGATTTTGTCAGAGTGCAAATGTTAGCCTGTCAGTCACCTGGATCCGCATTTGCTCTGAGGATAAAGAAAAGCTGTGTCTCCAGCTTCATTTCATTGTGTCCTAATCCCCGTGTCTCTCCCTCTCTCTCAACAGTACTGACACTATGTTTGTCAAAGGCACAACTTTCCTCTTACATAACCCATTCATAGAAATTTTAGGTGATTAAAAAATTTTTTTTTCTTTTCCTAAAATTCTTTTCCTTGCTTCAAAAGAGTTAGAAGAGAAGAGAGACGAAAAGTCGCTCAGTCATGTCTGACTCTTTGCCACCCCATGGACTGTAGCCCACCAGGCTCCTCAGTCCATGGGATTTTCCAGGCATGAATACCGGAGTGGGTTGCCATTTCCTTCTCCATGAAAAGAGTTAAAAACATAGTAAATGCCTACTCATTCTTGTATACTTGTCCAAGAGTCAGTAGCTATGGAAATCTTAGTGGATATTTTTAGAATTATAGACCTCTGCATTTTCAAGTTTGTGATTTATTTTTATTTCTTTCATTATTTATTTAAGGTCTATTTTCAATCCTACTCTGTGATCTCCTTAATGGTAGTGTCCATATCTGTGTTTCTCATTCTTGAAAACTCAGCATCAGTGTATCTTAGGCATTTGTTGTTGTTGTTTAGTTTCTAAGTCGTGTCCAGCTCTTTGTGACATCATGGACTGTAGCCTGCAAGACTCCTCTCTCCATTGGATTTCCAGGTGAGAATACTGGAGTGGGTTGCCATTTCCTCCTCCAGGGGATATTCCTGACCCAGGGATCAAATCCACATCTCCTACATTGGCAGGTGGATTCATTACCACTGAGCCACCCGGGAAGTATCTTTGGCATTAGCATCATTCAATTTCCTTCTTCTTTTCTATCCATTAATGTGTTCTTTATTTTAAGCCTCCTTAAAAAGCTATGATAATATTTAGTGAAAAAAGTAATATTTAGAGGTTTATGGATAAATTCTTGGAGTATAGAGGGGATTGGCAAAGGATAGCCACAGGGCAAAGTAGCTTGATACTTATGTTTGTAAATAAAGTTTTGTTGGAAGACAGCCATGCTCATTTATTTATGCATTGACCATGGATACTTTATGCTGTACCAGCATAGTTGTAGCAGAGACTGTACAGCTTCAATACCTAAGCTATTTACTATTTAACCCTTTATGGACAGAAAAGTCTGCCAACCTACAGGGTGTAGGAATTACATTAGAATTTTTCAATTTGGATTTTTTTGTTTGATGACAACAAATTAAATAATTAAGGCATATTTCTAATCATCTATTGGGTCAATTTAGAATACTCCCTGTCTTTCTGAAGATTTGTGTTATGTCATTTTTTAAATCTAATTAAAGACAAATGGAATAATGACACTTTACAAATAAAAGCATCATAGGTCTTTAAATGGATAAAAGTTTTAAGAATATTTTTTAAACATTTAAAAAGTTTGAATGTATCAACATGAAATTCAGTAGAAAAAGAGCAGCAGTAAATGCACAATATTTTTTTCAGTGCTGATTTTTTGATGCTTTGTTCAATAATACAGTTATATAATGCTGACTTAAATGGATATTTTTAAATAGAAGTAAAAATACTAGAAATCAATAATCACAGTAATTCAGACAATAGTGTGGAGAAGGCAATGGCAACCCTCTCTAGTACTCTTGCCTCGACAATCCCATGGATGTAGGAGCCTGGTAGGCTGTGGTCCATGGGGTTGCTAAGTGTCAGACACAACTGAGCATCTTCACTTTCATGCATTAGAGAAGGAAATGGCAACCTACTCCAATGTTCTTGCCTGGAGAATCCCAGGGATAGGGGAGCCTGGTGGGCTGCCGTCTATGGGATTGTGCATAGTTGGACATGACTGAATCAACTTAGAAGAAGCAAATAGTGTACTAAGCTCCAAATCATCTTAATCAGGTGAATTGTGACTGGCACAATCTATAGCTTTCTACTAATGAGTTTTCACCACCTCTTTAGTTTCATCAAAATATCACTCCTCACATTAATGTTTTAATATGAATTTTATTAACTTTATATTCTATATGCATGGGCTTCCCTGATATCTCAGTTGGTAAAGAATCCGCCTGCAATGCAGGGGACCCTGGTTTGATTTCTACATCGGGAAGATCCGTTGGAGAAGGGATAGGTTACCACTCCATATTCTAGAGCTTTGCTTGTGGCTCAACTGGTAAAGAATCCGTCTGCAGTGCAGGATCTGGGTTTGATCCCTGGATTGGGAAGATCCCTGGAGAAGGGAAAGGCTACCCACTCCAGTAGTCTGGCCTGGAGAGCCCCATATAGTTCATGGGGTTGCAAAGAGTCAGACTCGACTAGCGACTTTCACTTTAGTGATTAAGAACTGTGAACTGAAGACATTTATACTTAACCTGAGTTTTGTATGTATAAAAGTGCTATAGTATTTTTTAAATAGTCAGTATGAGAGTGGTCTCTTACATGCAGAACTGTGCTTTAGTTTGAGAAATACCTAATGCCCCTGTGTTCAGACCCTAGACATGCCACTGGAAGAAGCTCATCATACCACGGGCCTGAGAACTATTTCTTGTAGAGACTACACTTCATAAACAGATCATTGTACACCTGGACATGTCCACTCATTCACTTATTCATTCATTTTTCAAATATTTTTAAACCATTTGCCCTGAACTAGTGTTCTGTGTATTTTGAGAAGTTGGCCACTGAGATTAATAAGATTAAGGTCCTGATCTTAGGTGCATCAAACCAAGTTTGAAAAACAACACACAAATGTTACTGGATTGATAGTGCTGCCCTGAAAATCCGTGTAGGGCAACCTCACACCTGACTGCAGCCACAAAGTCTTCATGCCTTAAAATGGTTGATGTCAGCAAAGAACAATGTTTTGACTTCTTACCATAATACAACCATACTTTCCATAAAGTAAATCCTAGAAAAAGAAGCAGCTATGAAATGACTTATTATATCCTCTGCTGGGTTCACTTCACTTGCACAAATAATTGTACAGGAACCTAGACAAAGAGGCTGATAGACACTGAGCAGACAGTTCTTCCCACTGAGGTTCCTGAATCTCTAATAAAATAAATACACAGGAGCCTGATAAACACCACATACATGCCTTTGAAATGAAGCAAGCCTGGTTAATATATTAAGCATCTGAACTTGATTTTTTAAAGACTCTACCAGAAAATTACTAGAGCTAATCAATGAATATAGTAAAGTTGCAGGATATAAAGTTAACACACAGAAATCCCTTGCATTCCTATACACTAACAATGAGAAAACAGAAAGAGAAATTAAGGAAACAATACCATTCACCACTGCAACAAAAAGAATAAAATACTTAGGAGTATATCTACCTAAAGAAACAAAAGACCTGTACATAGAAAACACTGATGAAAGAAATCAAAGAGGACACAAATAGATGGAGAAATATACCATGTTCATGGATTGGAAGAATCAATATTGTGAAAATGAGTATACAAACCAAAGTAATCTATAGATTCAATGCAATCCCTATCAAGCTACCAACGATATTCTTCACAGAACTAGAACAAATAATTTCACCATTTGTATGGAAATACAAAAAACCTTGAATAGCCAAAGCAATCTTGAGAAAGAAGAATAGAACTGGAGGAATCAACCTGCCTGACTTCAGGCTCTACTACAAAGCACAGTCATCAAGACAGTATGGTACTGGCACAAAGGCATAAATATAGATCAATGGAACAAAATAAAAAGCCCAGAGATAAATCCATGTACCTATGGACACCTTATCTTTGACAAAGGAGGCAAGAATATACAATGGAAGAGAGACAACCTCTTTAACAAGTGATGCTGGGAAAACTGGTCAACCACTTGCAAAAGAATGATTTTCGTAAAAAAAAAAAATACTTAGTTGAATTAAAACAAGAATGTGACAAGTGGTATCATCCAAGTATGGTCCAGGGGCTCCAACGGAGATCTTTTCAGGGAGGTTTACCAAACTCCCTGAGGTTTCTCTCTTTTACTGTAGATTATTACTCAGCCTAAGTTTCACCTTGGATCTCCACCCTCCGCATGCTACCCCCTTGCCCCCCCTTCTCTCTTTTTGCCCACATCTCTCCTTTCTTGTCCAGTGGTCCACACATTTCGAGGTTCCATCTCAATCCCACAGTGAGACAGTTTTGGTAAACCCCACCAGTACTGGTGCCTAGAAGCTGCTTCCATGAAGTAAGCTGGGCAGTGTTAGCCCTCATCTCATCTGTCTTCCTTATCTCTGTGCTACCTGATGTCCAAGGTCCAAAATTTGTTTCATGTATCTTGTCCAGTTTTCTAGTTGTAAGGTCAACTCTACCTTTAACTGTGAAAAAGAAGTAACGGTAATTTTTTTTTTCAGTATTTTTACAAATGTGTCATTTTATGATGGTAGGGTATGTAATAATAACCTTATCATTCAACCATACATTATTTGAGACCTGCTGTAGATAAAGTTTCCTCCATGGCATGTTAACTGAATCTTGGGGATGAACAGAGCTAATTCAGGTAAAGAACTCGAGTAGAGCAGGGAGCACTTTCCATTCAGGAGGATCCTTCTCTGATTTATGGGTATCTTGGAGACACACTGAAGGAAGAAATCTCTGACTGTTCCATCTAGAAATTGTAACTGGGGTTTCTTGCGAAGCTAGAGATACCTGTACCATGCAAAAAAACCGTGGAAGTAATGATAGTTTGCCTAAGCACTCTTATGTTTAGGACTTTCTTCTTAGGGTCCTGTCCCATTCTCCTGCATGTAATCCCACAAGCTATTATCAGGAAAAATAGGTCAGAACGGACTGTGGCGCAATTCTCACGATCACCACCAGAGGGCGGGGCTTCCTTCAGATGCAGTTCCTCATTGTGTTTGACTTGCCTACTCTGTAGCCACAAGACAGAATACTGGTATCGTGCAGAAAGGGGCTCGCCGTTTCTGAGTGAGGAGATTCTGGAACATCCAGATGGAGACTAGATTCGTTAGACTGGTGTATTCCAGGGAACAAGGACCGCTTTCTTTTGCCAGCATGCATTCTGCCACTCACTCAGTTCTTCTGATCATCTTAATATTCAGTAAGTAACATTTTATCCAAAATGTTAATGATTTTTCATTTTCCTATTATTATAGGTAAGTTTTATTTTTCTGGCTGAAAATTCTCCTCCTGTGCATTTCTACAATAACAAAGTGATTCTCTTGTAGGAGGGACCAATGGTGACTCAGTGAACCAGACAGAAGGCCCAGTGACTGTCTCAGAGGGCGCTCTCATGACCTTGAACTGCACTTACCAGACTGCTGATTCAGCTCCCTATCTTTTCTGGTACATCCAGCATCTCAACAAAGCTCCACAACTCCTCCTGAAGGGCTCGATGAAAAACCAGAGGCCCGAGCATGATGATTTTCAGGCCACTCTTGTTAAGAGGGACAGCTCCTTCCACCTGCAGAAACGGGTAGTGCAAGCATCAGACTCAGCTGTGTACTACTGTGCTCTGAGTGACACGGTGATGGAGGGCTGCAGGGGGAGCTGAGCACAAACCCAGAGTGCAGATGGGGCTCCAGCTGTGGGCAGCCCTGGAAGGGGGTGGTGTTTCTCTCTCAGAGGTACTGTCAAAGCACTTCCAGTTCTGATACTCCAAGCCAAGGACCTTGGAATTCTTGGGTTGCCCGACAGAGGAATCAGGGGCAGGACAGTGTAAAGAAGAACCTAAGTGCTTTTCTCCAGAAATGCCTATTTTCAGCCCATCCACATGCCCCCAGATGGCATAGAATCCCTTAAAGTGACATTAACTCTTCAACAACAATTCAGATTATATATGCTGAAATATTTCACAATGTGTTAATAAAAATTCCAGGGCTCACTGTTGATGGATGACTGTGTGATCAGGAAGCTAGTCTCTGGTTTTTAAAATTCAGGCCAAGATTGTGTATCCTGCTGAGTTTCACCTGCAGACACTCCATCTTCAGTGACTAGAGCTTTATTCTCTCTTTCCTTGACTTTTCCGTTCCTTCTGGTTGCTCCAGAAATGCTGCTACCTAAGTAAGTTCCAAGAGGAGAGTTTCTGACAAGACATTCCTTCTGTCAAGGGCCTTGTGCATCAGAGCAGCACACTCTGTAAATATTGCAGGTGTTGTGTGTACTGTTTGTATTCATACTGGCTGCAGGATATTCTCTTTGCTAATAACCTCATCTCAGGGAAATGAATGCCAAAGAATGTTCAAATTACCATACAGTTGCACTCATTTCACATGCTAGTAAGATTATGCTCAAAATCCTTCAAGCTATGCTTCAGCAGTACATGAGCCAAGAATTTCAGATGTAGAAGCTGGGTTTAGAAAAGGCAGAGGAACCAGAGCAGATCCAATATCTGCTGGATCATAGCAAAAGCAAGGGAATTTAAAAAAAAATCTACTTCTGCTTCATTGACTACACTAAAGCCTTTGACCGTGTGGATCACAACAAACTGTGGAAAATTCTTAAAGAGATGGGGCTATTCAAGAAACCAGTATGCAAGACAAGAAGCAACATTTAGTACTGCACATGGAACAATGGACTGGTTCACAATTGGGAAAAGAGTACATCAAGGCTATATATTGTCAACCTGCTTATTTAACTTATATAATTTATTATATATATTATATATAATACATATATATAATATAACTTATATAACTTATTTAACTTATATACATCAGGTGAAATGCAGGGCTGGATGACTCAAAAGCTGGAATCAAGATTGCCAGGAGAAATATCAACAACCTCAGATATGCAGATGACACCAGTCTGATGGCAGAAAGTGAAAAGAAACTAAAGAATATCTTGATTCGGTGAAAGAGGAGAAGTGGAAAAGCTGGATTAAAACTCAACATTAAAAAAAAAACTTAAGATTAAGGCATCCAACCCCATTATTTTATGGCAAATAGATGGGGAAAATGTGGAAACAGTGACAGATTTAATTTTCTTGGGCTTCAAAATCACTGCAAATGGTGACTGCAGCCATGAAATTAAAAGATGCTTGCTCCTTGGAAGAAAAGCTATGACCAACCTAGACAACATGTTAAAAAGCAGATACATTACTTTACCAGCAAAGGTCCATATAGTCAGAGCTATGGTTTTCCCAGTAATCATGAATGGATGTAAGAGTTGGACCATAAAGAAGGCTGAGTGCCAAAGAATTGATGCTTTCTAGCTGTGGTGTTGGAGGAGACTCTTGAGAGTCCCTTGACTGCAAGGAGATCCTGAAGGATATCAACCGTGAATATTCATTGGAAGGACTGAGGCTGAAGCTGCAGTTCCAATATTTTGGCCACCTGATGTGAAGAACCAATTCACTAGAGGAGACCCTGATGCTGGGAAAGTTTGAGGGCAAGAGGATAACGAGGTGACAGAGGATAAGATAGTTGGATGACATCACTGACTCAATGGACAGGAGTTTGAGCAAATTCTGGAAGATAGTGAAGGACAGGGAAGCCTGACATGCTGCAGTTCCTAGGGTCCTAAAGAGTCAGACATGACCTAGGGACTGAACAACAGCAAAAGCAGGGAAAATTGATTCATCAGTCAGTCATATTTCAGACACGTGGAAGTAATATTTATGTATTCTTACAATAGGCTATCTTGGCAGTGGAGTGGGCTTTTCACCTGCTCAGGAAAGAAATTACCACCCACTCAGCGAGCAGGAGCATCTCCACACTCCTCTGCTCATGAGCAGAGTGAGGAGCCACTGTGGTCCCTGCTCTGTGTCCCTGCTACAATCGTGCCCATTGCACAGAGAGTCCCCTCATCTTCTCAGGCTTAATTCCTGTCTGCAGCTTCTGGGAGCAGACTTTCTGGAAGGACAGTGGTGGGCACAGCAGGTAGAAAGAGATGGATGTTTTACTGCTGGGCAGTCTGTGAGGTGTGGCCAGGACACTGAATCCTTGTCATTTCATAATTTATATGAAATGTGTGTATTGTGTCTGGTGCTCAGTTGTTAAGTGGCATCTGACTCTCTGCAATCCTGTGGACTGTAGCTGCCAGGCGCCCCTGTCCGTGGAATTTTCCAGGCAAGAATACTGGAGTGGGTTGCTATTTTCTCCTTCAGGGGATCTTCCTGACCCAGGGATAGAACTCTCGTCTCCTCAATTGGCAGGCAGATTCTTTACTGCTGAGCTACTGGGGAAACCCAATTTGTAGACACAACTACTTAAATGCAGAGTTTAATAGTTACAGTAGTTTTATGGTCTTGGCAGATGTAGTAACCATCGTCACTTAGGGTGGGTCTGGACACCCACCTGAAGGTAAGCACTGCCTTCCTCCCTAACATCCTAGAGTCCTGCACACTGGGGGCTGGCCACCTGTGCCCTGGGGATTCAACATCTTAATAAAGATGCCTAGAAATGGAGAGGGAGATGAAAGAACAAAAATAAATCTTAACGGTGGGGAAAAAAGTATTCTAGCAGGTTTAATTTCCCTGGTGGTAACTCCATCAGCTCTCTATTCCAGTCTGAGCCCTCATTTCAC
>SNSB01004108.1:117577-238288 GCA_012922965.1 Capreolus pygargus
AAAAAAACTTTTAAATGGTGATTTTATTGAAGCATGAAATTTGGCTTCAAAAAATTCAATAGTATTTGACTAAATCTGCATCTGAGTTGTTAGAGTTGTAGGTTCATTGCATAAATATTCATGCATTGCTAAGTCTGGCCATCATTGTGGATCTGAAATATCTCTGAAAGGACACTTCTTGGAGCCTCCCTGTGCCCTGCCTCACCTGTGCCATGAATGACTCAGAATGATGTGCATAGAGTAACTGTTACCACAAACCTTCACCCCAAGGACAAATGAAACCCTACAGTGAGCTCAGAATTAACCTCATCACCTGGTCACATTCTCTATATGTGATTACAGAGTTATGTATGTTTAAGGTAGAAAATAGAATATGCAAAGAAGGAATGCTAAAAACAAAATAACTCACCAATTTTACTAGTCAAAAAAACTCTCTTAGAGATTCATACCTTATAGGATATTTCTATTCTGAGTTTTTACCTGACAATATATTGTGAAATAATTATTTTACAACAATATTTACAGGTCAATATCACACATCCTAATGGTGATATTCCAACCTGTGATTTTGTCATACTTTTGGGCTAATTCCATTTTACTAGCTTTTTAGATTGTTTTACTGACTATAGCAAACAATAATGGAATAAACACAAAAGTATTTGGTGATTTTCTTGATGACTCCTAGGAGTTTAATAGGAGTTTACCATTAAGTCTTTCTGATGTGGCTCCCTACTCGTTTCTATGACCCTGGAGTATAGCGCATTTTCACTCTGCAATTACTAAACAGTCATATTTTCCTTGTTTCACAAATTCTTTTATACGAAGGCTTTGCTTTATACTTTAGTCCAAATTAACTCCAGATGCCTTCAATTTTGGATGATTCTACACCACATGTGTGCAGAGTAGCTGTCATATAACATCTAAAAGTGTTAAGTCTTTGCACTATTCTTGGTGACATTAGGTGGGAATTAATCTAGTGGGTTTGTTTTCATCTGGAATTGCAAAAAGGAAGACACTACTCTTCCTTGTTTAAGGATGTTCTATCCCTATTGTACAAATAACAGTGATCCCAATAAAGAGCAACTTTCCAGAAAAGAAAGTATAAGTGTGTGTGTGCATGACACACAAGTGTGTGAAGGAGAGAGAGAGATGAGAGAGACAATAGACTCACATAGCCAAGTCATCAAGTAATTAGTTAAAATAGTTGGATTTTGTAAAACTTATTGGAAAGAAGGAAGTAAAGCCATCTAGAGATCAACTTTTAATGAAGAAAATAGATGTAAGCAGTTTCAAGGAATAAATCAAACATGTGAAAGAAGAGAAATGTATCCTAGAATTGACTCTTTGCAATCCCATTTTTTTTTCCAGGTTCCTCTGTCCAGGGGATTTCCCAGGCAAGAATGCTGGAGTGGGTTGCTGTTTCCATCTCCAGGGCATCTTCCTGACCCAGGGATTGAACTTGCATCTCCTGCATTTTCAGTCAGATTCTTTACCACAGTAAAGTGAGAGAAGTTGTCATTGCAACCTACTGTGAGCCTCAAAATCCTCCAGACTCCAGGGGAATATTTCAAACTCTCTGAGTTAATCCTTTGAATCTCCTCTAACTTGAGGAAGGTTAAAAAAAACACACACCACCACAGCTTCACTTTTTTCTCTTTTGTTTTTAAGATTTTTAAAATTTATTTGGCTGTGCCAGCTCTTAGTTGCAGCACATGGGATCTAATTCTCTGTCTGGGGTCAAACCCAGGTCCCTAGCATTGAGAGTTCAGTATCTTAGCCACTGCACCACCTGTGAAGTCCCTATTTATTCTAACTCTTCAGTGAATTATCAGTTTTCTCATGTATCATTATTGTGCAGAATAGGCTAAGGAAAGCTAAAAAGTGGGCTTTATATATGTTTTGCAAGTGTCTTCAGGCATGTATTGTGGTCTCTCTCCATGAGTTCTCATGTACTGCAGACTGTCTTCAAAGCCCAAGACAAAAGGGATGTTGCAATTAATATGCTTTTATGTATCTACATCTATATCTATATTATGTATTGTATTTTTCAGTAGCTCCATGTCCGACTCTGTGACCCAATGAACTGCAGAACACCAGGCTTCCCTGTCCTTCACTATCTCTCAGAGCTTGCTCAAACTCATGTCCATTGAGTCAGTGATGCCATCCAACTATCATCCTCTGTCATCCCCTTCTCCTCCTTCAATCTTTCCCAGCATCAGTGTCTTTTCTAATGAGTTGGTTCTTCACATAAGGTGGCCAAAGGATTGAGGCTTCAGCTTCAGCATCAATCCTTCCAATGAATATTCAGGACTGATTTCCTTCAGGATTGACTGGTTTGATCTCCTTGTAGTCCAAGGTACTCTCAAGAGTCTTCTCCAACACCACACTTCAAAAGCATCAATCCTTCAGCACTCAGCCTTCTTTATGGTCCAGCTCTCACATCCACACATGACTACTGGAAAAATCATAGCTTTGCTTATATGGACCTTTGTTGGCAAAGTAATGACTGTTATAACTGTGAGCTCTGTAGGGTCAGGAAATGTGAATGCATTGTATATTACACAATACATAGAACATAGTGGTTGCATATTAAATATTGGTTGACTGAAGAAGAATTAATTCATAGAATCAACAGATATAGAGCTTCTACCCTTTGAATGCTGTTAGGTAATTGTGGATCTATTTTTTCTTGTAATTCATTTCTCATCACCATAAGAATACTTCTGTTTATATGTGTCATAAGTTCCCTTTCTGTTTGAACAGATTTTCTTCATATAGTACTATTTTCAGGCTTGCAATTAAATTAAATGGTCTCCCTCCTGTTGGCACAGACAGAGCCATCTTAATCCCCTGAGTGAGTCTATAGTGAGGTGTATCAACTTGTTCTCTTATAAACTTGGAAGTCCCTCTTATCAGTGATTCTTCTAGGTTTCAGCCAATGTTAACGTACCCCTGCATTATCTCTTTCTTGCTTTCATTTCTAGACTTTTTAATCTTTGAATTTTAGCCTCAAATATTTACTTGCTGTGGCTAAAGATATGAGTCCTATTAAGCTAAGGATGGTAATAGGCAAGGAGGGAGCAGCGGTCCAGACTGAAAGAAAGTCACAGTTACCTTAGTTCTCTTTGAGTCCCAATACTTTTCCTTTCCATCCTAATTTCTAGGGTTCAAAGGAAATGACCTTTGTATAACAGGTAGGCTCCATACACTAGATTTTGCCCATGAGTACAACTGGATGGTGTCAAACTATCTGTTTCTATTTATCTTTACCATTGCCATGACTTGTGCTGCTTCTTTGTGTATTTTTTCTTTCAAATCTAAAGACCTAGTTTAGGGATAAATACTCCTACAATTGGGAGTCCTAGCCTAAGACAAGAAAAGTGCCTTTCTGTTTTTTGAGTTCCTGTTTTCAAGGGCTGACTTATTTTGATCAAGAACAATTTTAAGCTCCTGGATTCACAACCCTTAAGAAAATTTTTAGAAAGTGTTATCCTCAATTATAATATTTGTTTTTAAAAAATTGGTATCTAAAAGACTCTGCCCCTGTCACAGTAGGAAGAAGAATTACTACATCCTTGGAGAAATGAGCTGTTTGACCTTGGAATGCTGACTATGAAAAAGGGTCAATGGAAGCCTGTAATTTTAGCAAAAAGTACTAACAGAAAGGGAATTTTCATTCTTGGGACAATTTGTAAAGAATATTCTCTTCTTCAAGAAACACATGCTCAATTATAGGAAAGAAGTTACAGACAAGGAAGGAGATTCTGACATTTAGCTCGCTTTGATAACTTAAAGATTGATAGGCATTTTTGTCAGAGAACTTTAAAGTTTAAAGAAATGTGAATGTTAGAATTGTCAATTATCTTCAATAATAAGACAGATGTAACCATTTTCTGAATCTTTACTAGAAAGCATTGCCCTGTATGATAGAGGATTTCAGAGGTGATGAATTGAGAAGGGCTTGGATTTTTACTACAATTTTAACTTTACTCTTTAGGTAGAGAAATCATACTAAGTGTAAAAAGGGAAAGCCACAGGCTCAAAGAATGAACTTTTTTTCACTCCCCTATGAGAAGTCTTCAATCCACACTTTGGTTATGTTGCTTTAAACTAGTTACTTGATAACAGCAAATAGGTAAAGCCTGAAACAAAGATGATGACACAGCCCTTTCAAAAATATTAAAAATATATATACATTATAAAAGTTAGCTCAAAATGGATCATGGACTTAAATGTAAAATATAAAACTATCCAACTCTAAAAAAAAAAAAAAAAAAGAGAAAAACTTCAGGCTTGCTGCTAAGTAAATCTTAGATTTGACACTGAAAGCATGATACACTCACACACACATGCACACACCAAGCTGAATCAAAATTAAAAACCTTTCCTCTGTAAAAGACCCTGCTGAAATATGAAATGATAAATTACAGAACTGGAGGTGAAAGTGAAAGTTGTTCAGTCGTGTCCAACTCTTTGCAACCCCATGGAATTCTCCAGGCCAGAATACTGGAATGGGTAGCCTTTCCCTTCTCCAGTGGATGTTCCCAACCTAGGGATCAAACCTAGGTCTCCTGCATTGCAGGTGGATTCTTTACCAACTGAGCTATGAGGGAAGAAAATGAGCATTGGATTCCAACAGGTGTTTCACCAAAGAGAGGATATACAGATTGCAAATTAGCACCTTAAAAGATGTTCAACAATATCAGCCATCATAGAAATGCAAATTAAAGCCACAATGAAGTATCACCACACACATCTCAGTGGGGCTAAAATAAAAAATAGTGATAACACTAAATTCTGGCAAACGTGGGAAAAACTCAATCACTCACAAATTACTGATGAAGATATAAATTGATACGGGCATCCTGGAAAATATCTTGGAAGTTTCTCATAAAACTAAACATGCAATCACACATTTGGACACTTATTCTAAATAAATAAAAGATTTTATTCACATAAAAACTTGTACCTGAATATTCATAACAGCTTTATTCACAGCAGTCGAAATATAGAAATAACTGTGTCCCTCAGTGGGTTACTGGTTAAGCAAACTGTAAAATATCTACACCATGGAATACTATTCAGAAATTAAAAAAAGACCAACAAGGTAGATACATACAGTGACTTGGATAGATCTCATGATTTTACTACTTATGCTAAGTGAAAAAAATCTCATTGGCTACTTCTGTATAATTCCATTTCTAGGACATCGTTGTTGTTTAGTTGATAAGTCAGGCCTGACTCTGCAGTCCCATGGACTCCCACCAGGCTCCTCTCTCCATGAGATTTCCCAGACAAGAATACTGGAGTGGGTTGCCATTTCCTTCTCCAGAGGCTCTTCCTGACCCAAGGACTAAACCTGCATTTCCCGCAGGCAGATTCTTTTACAATTGAGCCACCAGGGAAGCCCCTCTATGACATTACTAAACAACAAAATTGTATGGATGAAGAACAGATGAGTGTTTGTCTGGGGTTAATGATTAGGGAAGAGGGTCAGTGTGGCTACAAAGGTGTTCATGGCCTAGGGAAAACTTGTTATGATGAAGCAGTTCTGCATCTTGATTGTGGTGATGTGATATACATGAATACATGAATCTGTACATGTGTAAAACTGAATAGAGCTATACACACACACACACATGTATCTGCATGCAAAACTGAGGAAATCTAAAAACTGAAACCTGTGGATTTTACTAATGTTAATTTCCTGATTTAGATACCATGGAGGAGACGGAGTAAAGAGTACACAGAGCCTCTTTGTACATTTTTGGAAACTTCCATGACTCTATAGTGATTTAAAATTAAAAGTATTTTTAAAATGACATGCAATTTTCATAAAGTTCGCAACTATAAATCGTCTCTTGAGCTTCATTACACATCACTCATCCAGCTCCCGGATTCATTTAGTGTCTGTTTTACAAAGAGCTCCTGCATTTGTCTTGCAGTTATCTTTCCCATCTTCTTTCTGAGATACACATTCAGAAACAAAAAATAAAGCTGCCTCTTAACTACGATTGTAAGAGAGCTTGCTAAGTCTGGGTAAAATTAATCAACTCAAAGGATGCTAAAATTGATATGTTAGTACAATGACTTTTAGATCACTGAGAAATTACCAAATCTTCAAATAAAAAGTCCAAGAACAACAAACTCCAAACACTGTTAGTGTAAGAACTTCTGTGCTACTTATTCTTTCTTGTCACTGAGTGGGTGAAGGATAAAGTGACATCAAAACAGTGCAGCTGAGAGCTGAGGCTCTTTTTCCGCATTGAAGCTAATGAGATTGGGGCAGAGTGTGCTGTTCGGACAAGTCTTAAGAGAGCTCCTATAAATGGTGGTCAACTCCACAACATAGACACACGTTCAATGACAAAATCCAATGTGGTGTCATAGAACCAAGCAAATTAAGCAAGGCTAGTTTTGCTATATTTATCTTCTGCTACCCATTCTGTCCTGTGACTTTCTGACCTGTCTGATGTCTATATTGGAGAGCTCTTCTTTCCCTCTGCCATGATCGCCTATTCTGTCCTCCCAAGATCTATCAAGTTCTAGACCCTGAGTTTTAGTTATGTTTGGTCCCTGAAGCCAGACATAAAATTATTTGAAGAAATGGATTTCTTAACTTACATTCCCAATTCTCTGTCAAAGAGGTTTCCAGACAGATGCACAACTATTCTATCCCTCTACTTCTCTCAGCACTCTGGTCTTTTTAAGGTCTCACCTGCTGAGACTCTTGTGTACCATAGAGGGAAACACAGTTCATTACACCAATGCCACTGCTGCAAAGCCCCTTCAGTCATGTCCGACTCTGTGCAACCCCATCGACTGTAGCCTGCCAAGCTCCTCTGTCCATGGGATTCTCCAGGCAAGAATACTGGAGTGGACGGCCATGTCCTCTTCCAGTGCATCTTCCTGACCTAGGGATTGAACCCATGTCTCTTACATCTCTTGCACTGGCAGATGGGTTCTTTACCAGTACTGCCAGTTAAGAAGCCCCATTACACTGATGCTTGGGCTCATCTCATATAACCCTTGGTAGCAGTTTAGCTTTAAAGTACATTCAAGGAACAATGACATGATTAAAATCGCAGGCAGAGAAGGCTTTTCTGATTACTGCTTTAGATCTCCTATGTACTGTGCCCACTAACATAAAAGATGTCCTTCCCTCAATATTTGTCTTTGTAGGTGGCATAGTTGTCCTGTGAGATGTTTGTGTTTGTGATCACCAGGTGGCAGTGATTCCATTCATTTCATTTTCCAATGTCTTAAAAGTCAAAAGCATGAAGCTACTAGAGGATTTGCTCCTGATTGGCTGAGCCCAACAGAAAGGCTCTCTTGTGCATTAGAGAAAAACTAAGACACAGGTGCAGCCCCTCAGGGGAGAAGATTTGGAATCATTAAAACTGCATCAAGAGTGAGGTGGCAGGATGGAGAACATGCTGGAATGTGTATTCATAGTCTTGTGGCTTCAGTTTGGATATAAGTTGCCGGTTAAGAGGTGAGAACTTATGGGCACATTTTTCCAAAGACGGGGAGGGGAGAGAGAGGAGTCTCAACACTGCTCATCCCAGGCTTTTTGTTGGGATTTTAAGCACTGCTGAAAGGAAAGCTTTGTGTTGTTTCTGACTTTGTTCTCCTGAACAGGGCTGCGTGGAGAAGACCAAGTGGAGCAGAGTCTTCAGACCCTGAGAACCCAGGAAGGGGGCAGTCTCAAGCCTCAACTGCAGCCACACCGTCAGCGGTTTCAGAGGGCTACAGTGGTATAGACAAGACCCTGGGAAGGGCCCTGAACTCCTCTTCTTTACTGAGCTGGGGATGAAAAGCATAAAGAAAGACTGAGAGCCACCTTGTTAAAGAAGGTAAGTTCTCTGCACATCGAAGGCCCCAAACCCGAAGACTCAGCCACTTACCTCTGCGCTGTGCAGACACAGTGCTCTCCAGGCACCTGCAGGCTGTACCCAAACCCTGAGGCTGCGGCTATAGAATAAGGGCGTCTTTGCTGCTTTCCTTCCTCCCGAGCACCCAGAGCCTCTTCCCAAGTGGTCTTATGGAGAATGAACTCTTGTGACGCAGCCAGACAGCAGAGATTACTGAGCATTCTGTCCAAGATCCTAGACAGTCCCGCTCCCCCCGTGTGTCCATGGATCAGGCTGCTCTTTTAAACAGCCCAGAGCTTTGCCTGTGTAGATTTGAAAGGGATAGTGGTGGTATGGAGTCTTGGTTTCCAGTCTTGGGCCCCTTGAAAAGATGCCACAGGAATGTACCTTCTTCTCTAAAATAAATTTTTTGGCATTCTCTTATAATAATCTTATAATAATCTCTTACACATCTGTAAGAGAATGTTTCCCATTTTAATATACTCTCACAGGTCATATCTCCACCAGCCCTATTACTACATTTCTCTCCTCCTTAATAATCAAATTAGTTGACTGTCTAGATTTACTGTCCCCTCCTTGAACCTGACTTCTGTGAGCATTACTCCATGAGAAGCTCTCACTTAAACCAGTGGCTTTGGTGGTGATAAAGTCAATGATTATTTCTCAACCTCATCTCATCTGAGATTCTCACTTTTTCATCCTTTTTAAAAATAAAATTTCTTTTTTAATCAAAATAATACTCTCATTTATTTACAAAATCAAATAGCACTCTCTTTTTCTTCTCACTCTTCCACATAGTCTATTTTTGCCTCCCCAGAGGAACCACTTTTTATTCTCAGATGATGACACTGACATTTATCTCCATATTCAAAATGCTTCTTGGCTTTCTCTTCTCTCTCTAACTGACATACAACACATATAATAAAGTGTACAAAACAGATGCTTAGAGCTCAATGAAATTTTACACTTGTTAATATCTACATGCATGGTGTATATTATCTCTGGCTTTCTTCACTCAGAATAATATCTTTGCAATTCACTGGTGTCACTTTGTGTATGTCTTGTTTGTTCTTTTTTTAATTGATGCGTGGAGTTCCTCTATATGAATATCTAACAATTTAATTATCCATCCTCCCAGAAGTATATATTTGGGTTGTTTGGATTGATTACAGTTTTGTGCTATTGTGAAAAAAGCTGTGTGTGAGGGGAAAAAAAACAGATTTTTTTCCTTCTTGTGTAGGGAAAAACCCAGTTCTGCCCTATTATGTCCTTCTTTCCTATGAGTCTCTTTTACTACTTGCACAAAACATTTCTGGTCAACAAATGTGTTTTTTCCCATACTAAGCAATTCTCTGTAATCTTACCTGAGTATCCTATCATTCTAGTCAGTTCTGACGCTTTCTACCTGAAAAAGGCATGCCAGTCACAAGCCCAAGTGATCAACTGTGCTTCTGAACAAAAGACTCTAGATAGAAGATTCCCAAAACAAGATAAAACAAAACAAAATCCTGGGCTCAATTAATTCTCTAGAGTGACTCACAGAACTAGGAGAAATATTTCACTTATTTTTACCTGTTTATTATAAAAGGCTATGATAAATGATACAGATGATTATCCAGATGGAAGAGACATGTAGGGTCAGGTTTGTGAGAGGAACTGTAGAGCTTCCATGTCCTCTCCAGGGACCACTCGCTGAGCACCTCTGTGTGTTCACCAACGGAAAGCTCTTCAGTAGGTCTGGGGTCTGGGCAGTGGTCCTACAAGATGACTCCCCAGCCCACTTGGCGTTCTGCATTTTCATTTTAACTGCACCCCACAAATGATATAGCAAGTCCTACTTAACTGGCTAAGATCACTGATAAAATGTTGAATAGAATTCTTATTCCCAAACTCAGAGGTAAAGCATTCAATATTTCACTGTAACTATTAATTATAGTGTTTTTGATAAATATTCTTTATTTATTTAAATTGATTTTTAAATGTGAAACCAACTTTCATTTCTAGAGTTAAGTGCCCTTAGGAATGTTGTTTTGTCCTTTTTACATAGTGAAACATTGATTTGCTATTATTTTATTGAGCACTTTCCCCCCATTTTCCTGAATGATACTAGTATTCAACTTTTTCTTTTCCATGTTAATGTCAAATTTTGGCATCAAGATTGTAATTCTTCTTTAGGTAACTTGCAATTTATGGCTTCTTTTCTACCTGTAGAAGAATTTGTGAAGGGTTTTTAATGATTTAGAAACAATTTTCAGAGAGTTCACTATAGTGAGGCCATGTAAGCATAGCCTTGTGGAAGAAACTTAATAATCCTGAAATTATGGATTCAGTTAGTTTAACAGATAAAGTGTTCTTTATATATTTAGTTTTCTTTTATGATGGTTGACAAATTGTGTTTTTTCTGCCCATGTTTTATTATTTGCTACCTTTACTTTCTTTTATTTTAACTTGCTACTTTTTCCAGTTCTTTGAGTTGCAACTTTGCTTATTAATTCTCAACATTTCTTTTTTCCTGACAAATATAGTTTAAATTCATAAATTTGTCTCTAATTACAAATATTCCTTGACTTACAATGGTGTTACATGTCAAAAAACTTATCATAAGCTGATAATATCTTTAGTTAAAAGTCCATTTAATATACCTGAACTCTTGAACATCATAGATCATCCTAGCCTACGTTAAACATGTTCAGAACACTTATATTAGCCAACAGTTGGGCACAATTATCTAATACAAAGCCTATCTTATAATTTGATGCTGACTACCACATATAATTTATTTCACACTGTACTGAAAATGAAAAACTGAGTGGTTGTCTAGGTTCAGAATGGTTCTGTGTTGGTTGTTTACCTTTGCAATTGAGTAACTGACTGGGAGCTGCAACTCACTGCTGATGTTTAGCATTAAAAGACATCATCATACTAGCCCATGAAAAGATCAAAATTTAAAATTAGAAGTGCAGTTTCTACTGAATCCATATTATTTTTGTACCATCGTAAAGTTGGAAAACAGTAAGTCAGGGACTTTCTGTACTGCTTTTGCTGCATCTTACATGTGTTGATATGTCATACATTCATTATTATTCAACTAAAATATTTCCATTTGAGGTGGGACCTAAGAATAGCCAAATCCTGCACTGCTTATCACAGGGAAGATTCCTGAATATGCTGTATATATTAGCTTAAGACAAACAGAAAGTGAAAAAGGACTTTTAGCTGATCCCTGGACCTAATTTCCTCTAGGACCTAATATCATTGGTCCTATGATTACCTCTAGGAAAGGTAAGTTTGAGGTTCATGCCTAAGTAGAGTTTCCTACTTCCTTCTGAATCCAGGATAGCAAGCTCTGAATTCCTACAAGGATGAGGTGGAAAGATAGGACACACCTCAAACTGGCCAAGAGTTGATTTACTTTTCAGGCATCTGGGGTGAAGTAGAAAGAAGAGGCAGCCCATCCCAGGGCACTAAATTAGCCCTCTATAGAAATGCATTTATCACAGGTGGCAAAGACTTCAAAATGCAGGAGCTGTAAGCAGAAGAAGTGGGCTCTGGGTCCTGTGTTTAAGTTAGACTGAGAGCTGACCTCCCGGGCTTCTCCAGTGGCTCAGATGGCAAAGAGTCAGCCAGCAGCGCAGGAGACATGGGTCAACCCCTGGGCCAAGAGGATCCCCTGGAGAAGGGATTGGCTGCTCACTCTAGTATGCTTGCTTGCAGAATTCCATGGACAGAGGAACCTGGCAGGATACCTTCCATGGGATCACAAAGAGTTGGACATGAATGAGCGACTAGCATTTTCACTTTTTTTTCAATCTCCTACTCATAAATGGACTCTGAATGACAGAATCAGCCCTCCTCACTCCTCCTTTGTGGGTAGAAGAAGAGGGGGGTTTACAAAGAAGGGAAGAAGAAGTGGAAGCTTCCTGATTCAAGGAGAGAGACACAGGTATTCTTATCCATACCTCCTGGTTTTGTTCAGTTTTGATCTTTTGGGTTTTTAGCTTCATTGGACATTTCTGCCCAATGTCTTCAGTGGAACAGATCCGAGAAGTATCATGAGATTCTTGTTTTTACCTGCTGTCTTTTTGTCATTCTCATCTTCAACATCAGAGTCTTTATTATCATTTATTGAACCACTACCATATGCCAGGTCCATTGCTCAGCACTTTAGATACTCCTTCTGTAATCTAAAATCCACAATGTAGTATTAATCTATCTTCAGGTAAGGAAACTGAGCCTTAAACATGTTTAAAGATGAAGGGATTTCTGAGATAAATGCTGCAGGCAACATAAAATGAGAATTAAAAAATAAAAACTCCAGAGTTAAACAGTTCATAATTTTTTCTGCTATACAGCAGAAAGTAACATAACATTGTAAATCAGCTATACTCCAACAAGAATTAATTTAAAATGTAAATAACCAGTTGGAATAAGTCCAAAATATCTTTGCAAGTCAGAAATAAGTCTACTTACTCTTTTGACAACTGTATAGTAAATTATAATAGAGATGTATCATAACATATTGAGTATTTGTATTGAAGGATATTTAAATATCCTTGCTGCATACAAAATGCAATTTTATAATGTATTTATAGGGCTATTTCTTAAAAAATTCTCAGACAAGTGGAATATCTGGCCAATGACATGAAAATAGCACCTATGAATCTTATTTAGCTTATACTTCAGTTATAGGATGTGAAAGTGCCCATTTCCTGATATATCACAAACATTGAATGTGAATATTATGATTCTTAACTCTTTTTGCAATCTTATGGCTGAGAAATGATAGAAAGGGATTTTCAAGAAAGTGTGAATTAAAGAAAACAATTCTTAAGAACTGAAGTGGCAAGAGGAGGGAGCAGTTCCAGGAATGTGAAGAGGTTCAGCTGCAGCTGTGCAGTAAAACTTACAATTTCTTCTTTTCTAACATAAATGCTTACATCTCTCTCTAGGTACTTGTGTGTATGAGTTACTCAGTATTCTCTGAGTCTTTGCCACCTCATGGACTGTGGCCCACCGGGCTCCTCTGTGCATGGAATTTTCCAGGCAAGGATACTGGAGTGGGTTGTCATTCCTATCTCCAGGGAATCTTTCCCATCCAGAGATCGAACTTGGGTCTCCTGCATTGCAGGTAGATTCTTTACTGTTTGAGCCGTCAGAGAAGCCCCTCTAGGTACATACTTAGCCACATTCTGCAAATCTGATGTGGTAAAAATTGTTTTCCTTAGGAGGAGGGAAAGAGGAGGGAAAGAGATAAGCCTTTCTCTGGCAACGCTGGGCTTGATCTGGAGATGACGGTGTTTCCATGGCAACCTCGCACTCCTGGCAGACGGGCTTTTGGCCCGTGTCTGTGTGACTTGCTCTGATTGGCTGGGCTGACTCTGTGTTTGCTGTAGAAAGTTTTGAACACAAGAGGCAGCAAAGCAGGTCTTTTATCCTGTGAATCCTTGAATATTTTACAGACACAAGAATTCACGTCTCCAGTGAGTCTAAAGGACAGAAGGAATGGACAAATTCCTGAGCCTGCTCATCCTTTGGTTACAACTAAACTGAGTTAGAGGGATTTGGAAATGGGCAAAGAATGGGCGACTCCCGGATATTCCTCCCCAGGGAAGACAGAAAGTCAGGGAGTTGTACCTGCATGGTTTCTGGGAGTTCCTGTGGAGAGCGAAAAAGTAAACTTAAGTTAGTTTCCAAAGAATAGTCAGCCGCTGACCAGCCTGTCTCTGTTTTCTCTTTCTGAACAGGGGTGAGCGGTAAGCAGGACGTGAGTCAGAGTCCTGAAGCTCTGAGCGTGAGAGGGAGACAGCGTGGATCTCAACTGCAGTTACCCCGACAGCGCCCTGTACTTCCTGCAGTGGTTTAGGCAGGATCCCGGGAAAGGGCTCACATCCCTATTGTCAATTCAGGCGAATGAGAAAGAGCAAACAAGTGGAAGAATTATAGTCTGGTTGGATAAACCATCAAGACACAGTGCTTTACACATTGCAACTTCTCAGCACAGTGACTCGACCACTTACCTCTGTGCTGTGAGCCACAGCGCGCAGAGGGAACCTGTTCCCAGGACTCAAACTGCAGATGGGGCTCCAACCGTGTCCTGGCTTGGCACTGAGGAAACTTCTTCCATTAAGGGGTTTTCTGTATTGACTTTCCTTCCAGATAGAGGCAATTAGCAAGGGAAGGATGATTTGAGAGAATAGCATTGACTCATGTACATTACCACAGGTAAAATAGATGACCAGTGCAAGTTCCATGCATGAAGCAGGGCATCCAAAGCCCACGCTCTGGGACAACCCAGAGGGATAGGGTGGCAGGGGAGGTGGGAGGGGTGCTCAGGATGATGGGGACACAGGTATACCTGTGGCCAATTCATCTTCATGTAGGGCAAAAACCATCACAATATTGTAAAGTAATTATCCTCCAATTAAAATAAATAAATTAATTTTTTAAAAAATCTTTTAAAATGATCTAAAGTTATATTGTGAATTCTTTGATTGTTAGATTTTCATCAACTTCAATTTAAATAATAGTTTTACAATCTAAATGGAAAAAGAGTTTGAAAACGAGCAGATACATGTGTATGAATAAGGGAATCACTTTGATGTACACCTGAGAAAAACACAACATTGTTAACCAGTTCTTCTCTAATATAGAATAAAAAGTCAAAAAATTGTAGTTTTGTTGAGATTAATCAACATTTCACACAATTATCTCTTTCAAATGAACACCTAAGTGTGCATCTAGTATATTTACAACATGGCGCAATCACTACCTCTATCTAGATTTGAAAATTTGTCATCACCCGGAAAGGAAACCACGTGCCCATGACAGTCACTCCCCTCACTCCCCACGCACACATCCCTGGGAGCCACCCACCTGCTTTCTGACCACTGGTTTGCTTATTCTATGCATTTTATGCAAATGGAATCTTACAATACATGGCATTTTGGCATTGTTTACTTTACTTAGCATAATACTTTGGAAGTTCATTCAACTCAGGACCAACTGCTAATGTTAGTTAGTTAGTGAAAGGCTCTCAGTAGAGTCCAACTCTTTGTGACCCCATGGACTATACAGTCCAGGGAATTTTCCAGGCCAGAATACTGGAGTGGGTAGCTTTTCAATTCTCCAGGGGATCTTTCCAACCCAGGAATCAAACCCAGGTCTCCCACATTGCAGGCGGATTCTTTACCAGCTGAGCTACAAGGGAAGCCCAAGAATACTGGGGAGCATATTCCTTCTCCAGTGGATCTTCCCTACCCAGGAATCGAACCAGGGTCTCCTGCATTGCAAGCAGATTATTTACCAACTGAGCTATGACGGAAGCCTAGGACCAACTGGAGAAAGGCAAATGTTCATCCTTAGCCAATCACATAGGATGCCATACTGTTAATCAGCCTGCTGACTTGTCCCTGTTCTTTCCACTCCCCTCCACCCATCTGTTTTGCTAGAACTTTGTCAGTTTTGCTGATCCTCTTAAAGAACCTACTCTTTGTTTCATTGATTTTCTCTACTGTTTATCTCTTTTAAATTTCATTGATTTCTCTTTTTATCGTTATTATTTTCTTATGCTTGTTTTGGATTAATTTATCTTTTCCTTAACCAGGTTCTTCAGATAGAAGCTTAGATAATCTGATATTTTATTCTTTTAATATTTGCATGTGGTGCTAAAATTTCACTCTCAATACTTCTTTGGCTGTGTCCCCCCAATTTTGGTATGCTGCATTTTCATTTTTATTCAACTCATGGGAAATTCAATGATTTCCTTTGAGACATTCTCCATGACCCATAGATGATTAAGAAGTGTGTTGTTTGGTTGCCAAATGTTTGGGAATTTTCCTGTATCTTTCTGTTATTTATTTATACTATTATTTCATTGTGGTTGGAGAACATACTCTTTATATTTCAGTTCTTTTACATTAGATTTGTTGAGTTTTTTTAGGTCCCCAAATTTGGACTTACCTGGTATATATTCCATGGACACTTGATAAGAAGCATAGTCTCCTCTGGTTGGGTGGAGTGTTGTATAGCTGATAATTAAATCCTACTGGTTAATGGTGTTATTGAGTTCTATATACCTGCTGATTTTGTTGCAAGTTATTCTACCAGTTGTTGAGAGAGGAATATTGAAGTACTTAACTATATTTCTAGATTTGTCTCTTTTCTTTTTAGCTTCAATTTTTGTTCCACTTATTTTTCAGCTCTGTTAGTTGGTACATATACATTTAGGATTACTATGTCTTCTCAGTAAATTATCCTCTTCATCAGTAGATAATATTTCTCTGTCTCTGGTGATTTTCTTTGTTCAGGAGTCTGTCTACTTTATCTAATGTTAATATAGCCATTATACTTTCCTTTGATTAATGTTTGCATAATACATCTCTTCCCATCCTTTTACTTTCAAGATGACTATGTCTGATTTGAAGTTAATTTCTTTCAAAGAGTTATAGTTGGGTCATGTTTCTTAATCCACTTTTTGTCTGAACTGTTTTGATACTGGTGTGTTCAGATCAACTTCTGTGTCTTAGTTTTTGTGTGTAGATCACTTGTTTTTAATGTCTTGATATTTTAGGGCTCAGACTTCCATTTTATTTGATTTTTTTGTGTGCGTGCTTTTCTTTTGGTTCCGTATGTTTTTCCTTCTAACCTCCTGTGAATTATTCAACATTTTCTAGGATTACACTTCAATTTATCTGCAGTGTTTAGTGTGTGTCTGTGTGTCTGTTAGTTGCTCAGTTGTGTCTGACTCTTTGCGACCTCATGGACTGTAGCCTACTGGAATTCTGTAAACAAGAATACTGGAGTGCATAGCCATTCTCTTCTCCAGGGCATCGTGTCGACCCAGGGACTGAACCTGGGTCTCCCGCATTGTAGGAAGATTCTTTTCTGTCTGAGTCACAAGAGAAGCTCCTATAGCATGTCAGTCAGTTCAGTTCAGTCGCTCAGTCGTGTCTGACTCTTTGTGACCCCATGAATTGTAGCATGCCAGGTCTCCCTGTCCATCACCAACTCCCGGAGTTTACTCAAAATCATGTCCATTGAGTCAGTGATGCCATCCAGTCATCTCATCCTCTATTGTCCCCTTCTCCTCCTGCCCCCAATCCCTCCCAGCATGAGGGTCTTTTCCAATGAGTCAACTCTTAGCATCAGGTGGCCAAAGTATTGGAGCTTCAGCTTCAGCATCAGTCCTTCCAACGAACACCCAGGACTGATGTCCTTTAGGATGGACTGGTTGGATCTCCTTGCAGTCCAAGACGCTCTCAAGAGTCTTCTCCAACACCACAGTTCAAAAGCATCAATTCTTTGGTGTTAGCTTTCTTCACAGTGCAACTCTCACATCCATAGATGGCCACTGGAAAAAACATAGCCTTGACTAGACAGACCTTTGTTGGCAAAGTAATGTCTCAGCTTTGTAATATATCTAGGTTGGTCATAACTTTTCTTCCCAGGAGTAAGCATCTTTTAATTTCATGGCTGCCTATAGCATTTAGATGTGTCTTATTGTATAGCTGTTTTCATATGGTTGCTCCAGTTATTGCATTTACATAACACAGTCTATTGGTAATATTATTTTACCTATTTGAATGTAATGTATAAGTATTGACTTCCTTTACACTTATTTATTCTCCCCATTCATAAAATAATTTTCTTTAATATTTCCTCCATGTGTGTCTAGAGCCTCATTAGACAGTGTTATAATTTTCCCCAGATATATAATTATATTATTATATATATGTTATTATATAACACATTTAATATGTTATAAAATATTTCCACCAAATATAATTTAGGAAATTCAAGAGGAAAAGTCTAATGTATTTATTCGTATTTTTGCTTATTGTATTCTTTATTCCTTCTTGTTGTTTCAAGACTCCTTCCTTTACAATTTTATTTCTGTTTATAGAGCTTCCTTTAGATATAATTTTAGGATAGGTCTTCTGGTGACCACTTTTCTTAGTTTTCCTTCAACTGAGAATGTCTGAATTTCACCTTTGTTAGTGAAGGCTTCTGGATTAATGGCTCTTCTCTTTCTTCAGTTGAAATATATTGGATTATTTCTTTCTGGCTCAATTAAATCTGGAAACTAAAAAAAATGTAACATTGTGATTTTATGTTTCATTCTAAAAATTATTTTGTATCCAACACTTAAAAGTTGAAGGATAACTGATTGACAATGTTATGCTAATTTCTTCTGTAGAGCAAAGTGACTCAGTTATGCATATATAGACTTTCTTTTTTATTTTCTTTTCCATTATTGTTTACCCCTGGATATTGAATATAGTTCCCTGTGCTATACAGTAACACAGGAAATTTTTAACTCACAATTCTGTTTTTTTAAAAAGCCAAATAGTTCAAGGCTGACAACATATAAATCCTCTTCTGTACATAATCATAATTCTTTGAAATTCAACCACAGAAGGGCAGTAAAAAGGTGGGGCATGTTAATGAAAAGTGAACTTCTCCGTAGTTCTCTATTTGGCCTTTGGAGGGCAGTGCTGCCTAAATTGGAAATTGCTTTTCTGTGAGGGATCAGAAGAACCTCACAAAACCCTAGGGTTTAAAGAGATATTCTGACCATTTTTTACACAGTGAGATGTAAAGCATCCCAGACACCAGAGACAGGCATTTTGTTAAGATAGCTTTGTTGTACCCGATGTCTGAATCCCCAAGCAGGAAGAGAGAAGGCCTCCAAGACAATGCAACTGGCAAAAAGGGGAAGTTTATTACTGACTCGAGCCAGGGCCCTCTGCCGCATCCAATGCTGTGGTGCAGGTCAGAGAGCCCCGAGCCCAAGCTGTTACACAAATTTATAGGGTGAGCACAAGCCATTGATTTAAGCGGATTGGTTACAAGTTTGCAAAGCAATTTCATTGGTCAAAACTTTCACGCCAATGTGACTTTCCTGGGGGTTTCCACCCCGTTCCTAATTTCCCAATTGGCAAACAGCGGTCAGTGTTAAGTGAAAGCTAATTGGTCCTAATTGGCAAACAGTGGTCAGTGTTAAGCGAAAGCTAATTCGTTGTATCCAGGTGGCCTGATAATCTTACCAAGTAGGAAGGCCTACTCCTAATCTAAGCTGCGTTACTTCTGCTCGCCTCACAAGCTTCTCTTCCTAACAACCTCCCTACAATCTCCATCAGAAGAAATATATATCCTTTGTCATTCTTAACTTCAGAGAAACCTGGGTTCCAGTCAGCCAGTCTTCAAACTTCTTTGTGGGGAATCTGTTAGAGAGGAGCTCACTGCCTCTTCACTGCTCCACTATGACCTTGGTGTTCACCTTGATGCTTGAGATGCTCCTGTTTCTGAGTGAGTATTGCTCCATTTTACCCCTTTGTCCACATGTGGAATATTGCTCCATGTTGAATAGGGACTTTTTGTTTTAGCTGAGTTCACTGATTCAGCACTGATGTTTCAGCAGGAGCTGGAGCATAGTCAGTGACCCAGCCTGATGACCACATCACTGTCTCTGAAGGAGCCCGTCTGGAACTGAAGTGCAACTAATCATCTTCTGTTTCACCATACCTCTTCTGGTACGTGCAGTTCCTGGACCAAGAACTCCAGCTTCTCCTGAAGTACGTGTCTGGAGACAATCTTGTTTCAGGCATCAAGGGTTTTGAGGCTGAATTTAGGAAGAGTGAGAAATCCTTCCACCTGAGGAAAATACCAGCTCATTGGAAAGACTCGGCCAAGTACTTCTGTGCTCTGAGTGACACAGTGCCTGGGGCTGCAGGAGGAGCTGGACACAAACCTCCTGGACACTGTAGCTCAGTCTTTGTTATATTTAGGAAGTTGGCATGTTCTGTGAGGGCAAACAGTACAGACAATACAGAATCCTGGAAGTGTTTGGTTCCCATGGGCATCTTAGGTTTTTCTTTTCTTCATTTTTTCCTGTCTTTTCTATTCTTTTTTCTTTATCATTTTGCAAAGGGAAGACTCCTGTTTTCTGAAATTTGGCATTTTTGTCCTCTAGAATCAGAATTCTAGGGAAAATGAGGCCATAGAATTGTCAACAAGCTGGAGAAAGCTACTTACTCCCGTGTCATTTGGAATAGTGAGGGGCTGAGATATAATCGCTTGAAGTTGGCCATGTGAGTTGATATAACACAAGGCAGAGAATTTGCTTTACAATATTAATCTCATCTCTCAAGCAAACAAAAAACCCAGGACAATGCCTTATTTCTAACTTCATTATCTCCAGACTATTTTGCTAGTATCCTAAGAAGCTTCTTTCCTTAAAGTATTTCAACTCTTTGACTAAAGCATTTGGGACTGGTTGAGCTAATTACTGTTGGCACTTAAGAATGTATATGGGTGACCTTTCCAAACACAATATAGTGTGAAGCAAAAAAAGTTCTCCTTTATTCATCAGTCTCCATTAATAGGCTTCCCAGGTGGTGCAGTGGTAAAGAATCTGCCTGCCAATGCAGGAGACACAAGGGCATCCTCCCTAATGAGGAGGAAGATGAGGAGTGCAGTGAAGAGGTGGTTAAGTCATCCATAAGGGGCAGTTCTTCTGGGTCTGTGTTAAAGATGCATGTGCATTTTTTGCCAAGATGGATTCCAGCACAGAGTTTTGTGGGATGCTTGGCATCATCTGTTATGAGGCGGTGTCACATGCTTTTTGACCTCCGAGGAGTCTTTCTGTGCCTGCACAGTTTTCCTTGACCTTTTGACTTCAGAAGTGGTCACTTTTTTACTCTAGCAGAGCTCAGCTCCTGCCATTAATTGTCTTGGTTACTGAGGCTAATTAGCATGACAGGTTAATGAATCTGAGAGAAGAGGTGTGGGGGCAAGGAGTTTACTCGGAAAGCTGGCTGACCAAGAAGATGGCAGACTAATGTCTCAAAATAATCATCTTGTCTGGGTCTGGATGGCAGGTTCTTTTATGGAACAGGGTGGGGGAAGGTGAGGAAACAAATTAAAAAGGCAAAATTAATCTTGTAAACATCTCCTAGAATGGCAAGCCTCAGGCAGGGGATGTATTAATTTCTTCTTTCCTACCATCCACAAGTGGATAGGTCATGAACAAAAGCCTTTTAGCAGTCAGGCTGAGGGGCTGATTCTCTGAGGCAGCCCATTATGTATGATTATAATAACAAGAGCAGTGAAAAGCCAGTCAAAGGAACAGTTCCAACAAGGTAGAATTGGTTCTTCCCTCAGTATTTGGAGTGTGTAGGGAAAACAAAGCTTGAATTTTACTCTGCTTGACAAATACCAGCTATCTAGCCCAGGGGCCCATCTACCTCCTACCTCTGAAACTCATTGTGAGTTTTCATGTGCTCAGTCGCTCAGTCGGGTCTTATTCTTTGCTATCCGATGGACTATAGCCCACAATGCTCCCCTGGCCATGGGGTTTTCCAAGCAAGAATACTGGAGCTGGTTGCCATTTCCTTCTCCAGGGGACCTTTCCAACCCAGAGATCGAATCCCCATTTCTTTTGTCCCCTGAATTGGCAAGTATATTCTTTACTGCTCCATCCCCTGCAAAACTCTTTCAAATGGGGGTTAGTAATAATAGAGGAGAATACTTTTGTGTGAAGAAAAGCTAAATCATTATCGACATATAAGAAGCATGCTTTTTGATGAATATTCCTTTCAGTTAATAGCTCTGCCTTATTCCCTGATTCAAGAACTAGACATTTATGACCATAATGAAAAATATCTATATTTACATTGGTTGGTATTGTCTTTATCTATGTTGTTATCTTTATCCATAGCTCTCAGGAAAGTCCCCTAGATCAAACAGGGAGTCATAAACAAAAGGTAAGATGGGCAATTTTAAAGTATAGATACCAGCTTTTTCTGATTTTTTTTCCACTTTTATTGCCTAAGATTTATTTATTAATATATATCAGGAGAAAATAGGAACTTCCATTTCACAAGTTCAAAATTATGTATAAAACATTGAATGGCACCTTTTCCCTCCACTCTTACCCCTCTTAACCTGTTTTTAGTTCAGTTGAGACCAGAGGGTGGGGCTTCCTGTCACAGAGTGTCAGCTGATCAGGGTTTGTTGGCTGAGCTGATTGGTTGCAGGAGCTGAGACATCCAGACAAGTCATGACACCACCCAGGGTTTGCTATGTATCTTGTGAATGTTTTCCAACAACAAGGCAAAGCATCATGAAAAGGCTAGTGGACACCATACTGGGGCTTTTGTTTGCTCAGGTTTGCTGTGAGTTGGGGCTGCCCCACAGGGGAATCTGAAGGAATGAGTAGCTTCTCTTTTGTTGAAGGAGGAAGAGGAGCTGACAACTCCTGCAGACTTTCTATCCTTATCATTTATGGGGTTGGGAGTGTACTTTCTGGGTTTTGCAGGAGCTCTGTGACCCTCACCTGTGACTGTTTCTCTTTCCTCATCAGGTGTACGAGGGATGGATGTGGCGCAGAGTCCCCCAGCCCTGAGTCTCCAGGAGGGAGCCAGCTCTAATCTGTGGTGTAATTTCTCCACTTTCCCAGACGATGTGCAGTGGTATCTTCAGAACCCCAGGGGCCACCTCACCCACCTGTTTTCCGTTCCTTCAGGGACAAGGCAGGATGGAAGATTAAATGCCACGACAGTCCTTAAAGAACAACGGAGCTCACTGCACATTTCTTCTCCGCGGACCACAGACTCGGGCACTTACTTCTGTGCTGTGCAGCACGGTGCTCCCCAGGCACCTGCAGCCTCTACACGAACCCTCCTGAGGCTCAGCCCCTCCTCCAGCCTCAGTCACACCATGAGGCCCCACACGGCATTTGCAGTGCTTCATGTTAATCACCTGCATCAGGACAGCTTTAACCACAGACACTTTTTGGCCTACAGATTACAGGCTTTGGTCTATCTTTCCTTCTCAACATGTATCTCCTTCTGCACTAGAAACTTCGAACTGGGAACTAGCAGAGAAGTTGATACAAGGACAGAATTAAAATAAATATTTAACCACAGCTTCCCAGGTGGCTCAGTGATAAAGAATTTGCTTACCAATGCAGGAGACGCAGGAGACATGGGTTCGATCCATGGGTGCAGCAGATCCTCTGGAGGAGGAAATGGTAACCCATTCCAGTATTCTTGGGAAATACTGGGAAATCTCATGGACAGAGGAGGCTGGCAGGCTAACAGTCCATGGGGTCTCAAAGAGTTAGACATGACTGAGTGACAGAGCATGCATGCTGAACTCAAAAATGTTAAAAAGTGAAAGGAATTAAATGAAATCACTCCAATAAAGATATTATCCAGCTTAGTCGCCTTCTCCAGAATGTTCAAGTCTGCCTCACCATGAAGTGTTCCAACAGACAACTGCAAATGTTTACATGCCATGCTACTATTGTGGAAAGCAAACAAAAAATGTTTGCTCAATGTTTAATATGAACTTGATAAGCTAAAGCAAATGAATTCTCTTATAGTTTTGGGTTGAAGAAGTATGAAATCAATTTTGCTTGGCTGGCTGGTAGGTTTCCTCTAGAGGCTTTAAGGGAGAATCCATTTCCTTGCATTTTTCTAGCTTCTGGAGATCACTTGGAATCCTTGGGTCATGGCCCTTCTTTGAATCACTGCAGCCTCTTCTGTCACCTCAGGTCCTTTCTCTTCTGGCGTCAAATACTCTTCTGCTTCTAAGGTGTAGGAAATTAGTAAATAAACAGAAACTCATTTAAACAGAGTTGGGAGACAGGGGGAGCTCCCATACCCTATGAAGATAACAAGATTAAAGGGCAGAAGAAAGATGCCACCTCTTTTCCAGGCAAACACTGGGCCAGAGAAAAGTCATGGACTCTGTTTACTTTGTGTGTTTGTGTGTGTGTGTGTGTGTGTGTGTGTGTGTGTGTGTGTGCAGGGGCTTCTCTTGTTGTGGAGCACTGTCTTTAGAGTGTGTGGGCTCCATAGTTGCAGCACGTGGGCTCTCTAGTTATGGCACATGGGCTTAGTTGCCTGGTGGCATGTGGGATCTTAGGTCGTACCAGGGATTGAACCACATCCCTTGCATTGAAAGGCAGAATCTTAAGCACTGGACCAACAGGGACATCCCAATGTAAACAAATGTAAATGTCTGTTCACAGTAGCACTCCCAACTTCCTTTTCTTCTCTATGAGATCATTCTTCTCTTGTCCTGTGGGGACTTGCATGAGGCTTGCCATGGTTGCAAACCCCAAATTGCAATCCTTTGCTGATCTCAGCTAAACTTATCTTTCTAGAGAAATATTTGGTAGTCTTTTTTTTTTCTTTCGTGTCAGCAAAGGATGTGTGGTTATATATAGGACCTACCCAGATAATCCAGAATAATTCGTATTGAGAGAGTCAATTCATAGGCAGATTGATAAGAAGTCCAGGGGTCCCCTAGGAGAGAGGTGTCTAGAATTCTCAAGGAGGAAGAAAGGACAAACTTTCCCCCCCTCTACATTCCTTAGGATTATATAACTATAATGTATCCTGCTTGAGGACAGTCTGTGGAAAAAACCTTCTAGCTAATCCTATTATCTTAAAATGTAAATTATGGGAGCAGGTCCAGATGGTAGGTGTTGCCAGAGGGCATCACAGGGCAGACACACTAAAACCATAACCACAGAAAACTAGCCAATCTGATCACAGGACCACAGTCTTGTCTAACTCAATGAAAGTAAGCCATGCCGTGGGGGGGGGAGGTTCCCAAGATGGTTGGGTCATGGTGGAGAGGTCTGACAGAATGTGGTCCACTGGAGAAGAGAATGGCAAACCACTTCAGTATTCTTGCCTTGAGAACCCCATGAACAGTATGGAAAGGCAAAATGATAGGCTACTGAAAGAGGAACTCCCCAGGTCGGTAGGTGCCCAGTATGTTACTGGAGATCAGTGGAGAAATAACTCAAGAAAGAATGAAGGGATGGAGCCAAAGCAAAAACAATACCCAGTTGTGGATGGGACTGGTGCAAGGTCCGATGCTGTAAAGAGCAATATTGCATAGGAACCTGGAATGTTAGGTCCATGAATCAAGGCAAATTGGAAGTGGTCAAACAGGAGATGGCAAGAGTGAATGTCAACATTCTAGGAATTAGTGAACTAAAATGGACTGGAATGGGTGAATTTAACTCAGATGACCATTATATCTACTACTATGGGCAGGAATCCCTTAGAAGAAATGGAGTAGCCATTATGGTCAACAGAAGAGTCCAAAATGCAGTACCTGGATGCAATCTCAAAAACGACACAATGATCTCTGTTCATTTCCAAGGCAAACCATTCAATATCACGGTAATTCAAGCCTATGCCCCAACCAGTAACACTGAAGAAGCTGAAGTTGAACGGATCTATGAAGACCTACAAGACCATTTAGAACTAACACCCAAAGAAAGATGTCCTTCTCATTATAGGGGACTGGAATGAAAAAGTAGGAAGTCAAGAAACACCTGGAGTAACAAGCAAATTTGGCCTTGGAGTACAGAATGAAGCAGGGCAAAGGCTAATAGCGTTTTGCGAAGAGAATGCACTGATCATAACAAACACCCTCTTCCAACAACAAAAGAGAAGACTCTACACATGGTCATCACCAGATGGTCAACACCAAAATCAGATTGATTATATTCTTTGCAGCCAAAGATGGAGAAGCTCTATACAGTCAGCAAAAACAAGACCAGGAGCTGACTGTGGCTCAGACCATGAACTCCTTATTGCCAAATTCAGACTTAAACTGAAAAAGTAGGGAAAACCACTAGACAATTCAGGTATGACCAAATCAAATCCCATATGACTATACAGTGGAAGTGAGAAATAGATTTAAGGGACTAGATCTGATAGACAGAGAGCCCGATGAACGATGGGTGGAAGTTCATGACATTGTACAGGAGACAGGGATCAAGACCATCCCCATGGAAAAGAAATGCAAAAAGGCAAAATGGTTGTCTGAGGAGGCCTTACAAATAACTGTGAAAAGAAGAGAAGTGAAAGGCAGAGGAGAAAAGGAAAGATATTCTCATTTGAATGCAGAGTTCCAAAGAATAGCCAGGAGAGATAAGAAAGCCTTCCTCAGTAATCAGTGAGAACAAATAGAGGAATACAACAGAATGGGAAAGACTAGAGATCTTTTCAAGTAAATTAGAGATACCAAGGGAACATCCCATGCAAAGATGGGTTCGATAAAGGACAGAAATGGTATGGACCTGTTAGGTAGTTAGAATAGGGAAAAGGAGCCCAAAATGGCAGTGGCTAAAAGACCTGGAAGGGAAAGCCGGGGAAAATAGAACAAAGGAAGGTCCAAGGAGTGAAGTGAGAACCTCAGGTAAAACAAACAACGCTCCAGCCTAAGCCCAATTTGCATAGGACAGGCCAGGGGACACAAAAAAGCATATAAAAAGAGGAGCCAAAGCCCTCTTCTCCCTCTCTCCCACACGATGGGGCACTCTTCTCTTCCCATCTTTGGATCGAAGTGCCCTCACAACTCGAAGATGTATTTTCCTGCTATCATCTAAATAAATAGAGCTGTGACACTGAGCTGTAACACTGATTTATTGAAGAGCTATAACACGGCCTGTCCTCCGAGAGCTGTGACCCACTGAGAGAGCTTCAATGTCCGTCACTCCAAATTTTTGTTGTGACAAGACAAAGAACCGAGGAGCATACACTTGCATGACAGACCCAACAGAAGCAGAAGATACTAAGAAGTGGTGGCAAAAATACACAGAAGAACTGCACAAAAAAGATCTTCACGACCCAGATAGTCACAATCGTGTGATCACTTACCTAGAGCAAGACATCTTAGGATGTGAAGTCAAGTGAGCCTTAGAAAGCATCACTACGAACCAAGCTAGTGGATGTGATGGAATTCCAGTTGAGCTATTTCAAATCCTGAAAGATGATGTGAAAGTGCTGCACTCAATATGTCAGCAAATTTAGAAAACTCAGCAGTGGCCACAGGACTGGAAAAGGTCAGTTTTCATTCCAATCCCTAAGAAAAGCAATCCCAAAAAATGCTCCAACTACCTCACGATTGCACTCATCTCACACAGTAGTAAAGTAATGCTCAAAATTTGCCAAGCCAGGCTTCAGCAATATGTGAACTGTGAAATTCCAGATGTTCAAGTTGGTTTTAGAAAAGTCAGAGGAACCAGAGATCAAATTGCCAGCATCCGCTGGATCATCAAAAAAGCAAGAGAGTTCCAGAAAAAACATTTATTTCTGCTTTATTGAATATGCCAGAGCCTTCAACTGTGTGGATCACAATAAACTGGAAAATTCTGAAAGAGATGGGCATGCCAGACCACCTGATCTGCCTCTTGAGAAACCTGTTTGCAGGTAAGGAAACAACAGTTAAATCTGAACATGGAACAAGAGACTAGTTCCAAATAGGAAAAGGAGTACATCAAGCATTGTCACCCTGCTTATTTAACTTATATGTAGAGTACATCATGAGAAACGCTAGGCTGGAAGAAGCACAAGCTGGAATCAAGATTGCTGGGAGAAATATCAATACCCCCAGATATGCAGATGATACCACCCTTATGGCAGAAAGTGAAGAAGAACTACAAAGCCTCTTGATGAAAGTGAAGGAGGAGAGTGAAAAAGTTGGCTTAATGCTTAACATTCAGAAAACTAAGATCATGGCATCTGGTCATGGGAAATAGATGGGGAGACAGTGGAAACAGTGTCAGACTTTATTTTTCTGGGCTCCAAAATCACTGCAGATGGTGATTGCAGCCATGAAATTAAAAGACGCTTATCCTTGGAAGGAAAGTTATGACCAACCTAGATAGCATATTAAAAAAACAGAGACATTAACAACAAAAGTCTGTCTGGTCAAGGTTATGGTTTTTCCAGTGGTCATGTATTGATGTGAGAATTGGACTGTAAAGAAAGGTGAGTGCTGAAAAATTGATGCTTTTGAACTATGGTGTTGGAGAAGGCTCTTGAGAGTCCCTTGGACTGCAAGGAGATCCAACCAGTCCATCCTAAAGGAAATCAGTCCTGGGTGTTCATTGGAAGGACTGATGCTGAAGCTGAAACCCCAATACTTTGGCTACCTCATGTGAAGAGTTGACTCATTGGAAAAGACCCTGATGCCGGGATGGATTGGGGGCAGGAGGAGAAGGGGACGACAGAAGATGAGATGGTTGGATAGCATCACCAACTCGATGGGCATGAATTTGAGTAAACTCCGGGAGTTTGTGATGGACAGGGAGGCCTGGCGTGCTGCGATTCATGGGGTTGCAATGAGTCAGACACGACTGAGCGACTGAACTGAACTGATTTCACTCCTACACTCACTTCTCTCCCATCCAGTGACCACTAGTTGTTTCATTATGTCTGTCAGTCTGTTTCTGTTTTGTTATATTTGTTTTACAGATTCCACATATATGTATTAAAACATACAGTTTATTTGTCTCACTCTGACTTATTTCAATAAGTTTAATACCCATGAGTCTATCCATGTTGTCCCAGATGGCAAGATTTTACTTTTTATGGTAATATTTCATTATTTATATCTATATTGATCTATCTATTTATCTATCATCTAGATCTTCTTTATCCATTCATCTATGATACGAATGAACACTGATGTCTTCAATATCTTGACTATTGTAAATAATGTTTCTGTGAACATTGGGGTGCCTATATATTTTTGAACTAGCTCTTTTGTTTTCTTTGGATAAATACTCAGGAGTGGAAGTTCTGTATCATGTAGTAGTTTTATTTTTAATTATTTTAAAAAATTGTCAGTCAATTTGCTGTTATCTTTCCCACCACATCCACTAAAACCAGATAGGATCCTATTCACTATCTCTTTCTCCCCAAAGGTGCTACCTCTTTTCTAAGCAATTGAGGAAGGATAAGACTTCAGGTTGCAGACATCATTCCATTTTTAATGGAAGGGCAGAGGAGGGGAGAATCTCCATACTGTTTTCCGTAGAGGCTGCACCAATTTATATTACTACCAACAGTGCACAAAGATTCCCTGTTCTCCACATCCTCACCAACCCTCGTTATTGCTTGCCTTTTTGATGACAGCCCCTAGTAAGGTGATTTGCTCATTTGTTGTTCTCATTTGCATTTTACAGATGACTAAAGATATTGAGCATCTTTTCATGTGTCTGTTGGCCATCTGTATGCCTTTTTTGGTAAAATGCCTATACAGGTCCTCTGCCTAATTTAAAATAAGATCATATTTTGATATTAAATGTATAAGTTCATTATATATTTTGGATATTATATCCTTGTTGACATGCTGTTTGCAAATATTTTTTCCTTTTCAGATTTCCTTTTCTTTGTGTTAATGGTTTTCTTCTCTGTGCAAGAGTTTAGTTAGATTAGAAAAAAATATAAAGATGAATGTCACAGAGCATACTGTCTATATTTTCTTTTAGGAGTTTTATGATTTCAGCTCTTACATTTTAGTCTTTAAAATATTTTGAGTTATTTCTATTCATGCTATGCGAAAATTTTCTAGTTTCATTCTTTTACATATAGCTGTTCAGTTTGCTCAAAACTATTCATTGAGGAAACGGTCTTTCTCCCCACTGTATATTCTTGCCTCTTTTGTCATAGATTGATTGATCATAGGTGCATGGGTTTATTTTGGTTCTATTTTGTCCCATTTATCTATGTCTGTTTTTGTGCCAGTACCATACAATTTTGGATTACTATGATTGTATAGCATATTTTCATATCAGAGAGTGTAGTATTTTCAACTTTGCTCTTTTTTCTCAAAATTGCTTTAGCTGTTGAGGTCTTCTGTGGTTCCTTACAAATTTTAGGATTATTTTTTCTAGTTCTGTGAAAAATGCCATGGGAAATTTGATGAGGACTGCATTGAATCTGTAGATTGCATTGGGTGTGTGGATATTTTAGCAATATTAACTCTTCCAGTCCATGAATATGAGATATCTTTCTATTTATTTTTATTGTCTTAAATCATTCTCATCAATTCTTATGGTTCTCAAAATACAGGTCTTTCAATTCCCTTGTTGAAATTATTGCAAATTATTTTATTCTCTTAGATTCAATTGTAAATTGGAAGTTCTATTAAATTCTTTTTCTTATAATTCTATATTAGTATATAGAAATGCAAATATATAATGCTATATATTAATTTTGTACCCTGCAACTTTACTGAGCTTTACTTTCATTTATTTATCCTAATAGCTTTTTGATGGTACTTTGCAATTTTCTATACACAGCATCATGTCATTTGCTGTGACAGTTTCTTTCTTCAAATTTGGATGCCTTCTCTTTCTTTTTCATATCTGATCGCTATGGCTAGGACTTCCAGTACTATGTTAAATAGAAGTGGTGGGATTTGCAGACTTGTCTTGTTCAAGGTCTTAGAGAAAAAGCTTTCATTTTTTAAAACAACTGGTTGTGATGTTAGCTGTTGGTTTGTCATAAATAGCCTTCATTATGTAAACCTGCATTTCCCCCATATCAAGTTTATTGAGAGCTTTTATCATGAGCAGATATTGAATTTTGTCAAATGCTTTTTCTGCATCTACTGAAGCAATTATGTGATTTTTACCTTTCATTCTGTTGTCATGGTATATCACATTGATTGATCAGGGATACTGAACCATCCTTGCATACCTGGAATAAATCCTAGATGATCATGATGCACGATTACAAAGAGTCTTTTTAGAATAGTTCCAGTCCACTTGCTTATTGTTTCATTCTGTTGGGGTCTTAAATATTTCTGTACAGTTACTGTCTCAATAATAGATTCAATAAATAATGCAAAAACAAAAACAAGCTAAACTCATGTCATCAGTGTGCAAACTAAAAATAAAAAGACAGCAGTATTAAGTGTGGGCAGAATATATATAACACAATTTTCTGATTTAGAATCTATTTAAAGACATGGTCTCTTCAGGATAAAGGGCTCTTCTTGATTTGCTGTTGACGTTATGTGAAGAAAGACAGCTCCTTACACTGACTCAGTCTGAGGGTCAATATTTCAACAAGGTAAAATCTCCTTCTATCTCAAGAAATCACTGATTCAAGTTGAAGACTTGGTTACATATTTCAGTGCTCTGATTGATGTTCATAGGTGATGAACATGAATTTTTAAGAAGCTATATACATTTTTTTCAGCATAACTTCTATGGCCACAAAGGGGCAATGCTGCTTCAGAGATTACTGTAATGCTTGTCCCACATACACATATTCTTCAAGTAGCCAGGAAGGATCCCTTAAAAATCTACTAAACTTTTATCTCCTATTATGGTTCCCTTTACATCTATCAATCATGTATGAATGTATGTATGTTTTATCTATCCATCCATCGACCTAGGTAGTATCCATGTATATTGTAGTTTAATAGCTTGAAAAGATGGCTTTGAAAATCAACACTTCTCTGAATAATACATGTTGTCCTCAAGGATATGGCCACATTTAGCTTCTCTAATATAAATGTCTATCACACTTATTTAATCTGTGCCTAGAGTTCATGTCCTCCATCTTTATGGGAAATATAGCAGTGGTGTAAGTTCCATTTCAAGTATCACCTCCATTAAAACTGTTATCTGGCTGAGTTGAGAAGCAGTTTATTACTTTTTTCTTTGTCATATCTTAGAGATACACATTTATCCTTAGTAGCTTTTATCTGATTGTACTTGAGTATTGGAACTCAGTTGACTGAAGATAGGAATTGTCTCTTTCCTTCTTGAGACCCAAGTATTGAATATTAAGTAGTCACTTAGCAGCACTCATTAAATATATATTGAGATGCATTCATGAATGAATAAATTAAAAAGAAAATATATCAGAAGTTTAACAAACAATAAAACTTCTCCTTAGAATGATGGGGTAGATAGGATTAGACTGAGGAATGAGAACTTTTTTATTTCTCCTGTTGAACTATAATGATGTTTTCTTTGATTGAATTTGAGATGACATCAAATACAGAGACAAAATTCTGGGCTTCAAAAACATGTGCTCCTTAATTATTTTAACTTTACAAATAGATGGGGAAACAGTGGAAACAGCAGCAGACTTTATTTTTTGGGCTTCTAAATCACTGCAGATGGTGACTGCAGCCATGAAATTAAAAGATTCTTACTCCTTGGAAGGAAAGTTATGACCAACCTAGACAGCATATTAAAAAGCAAAGACATTACTTTGCCAAGAAAGGTCTGTCTAGTCAAGGTTAGGGTTTTTCCAATGGTCATGTATGGATGTGAGAGTTGGACTATAAAGAAAGCTGAGAGCTGAAGAATTGATGCTTTGGAACTGTGGTGTTGGAGAAGACTCTTGAGAGTCACTTGGGCTGTGAGGAGATCCAACCAGTCCATTCTAAAGGAAATAAGTCCTGAATATTCATTGGAAGGACTGATGTTGAAGCTGAAACTCCAATACTTTTGGCCACCAGATGTGAAGAACGGACTCATTTGAAAAGACCCTGATGCTGGGAAAGATTGAAGGCAGGAGGAGAAGGAAACAACAAAGGATGAGGTGGTTGGGTGTTATCACTGACTCAATGGACATGAGTTTGAGTGAACTCCAAGAGTTGGTGATGGACAAGGAGGCCTGGTGTGCTGCAGTCTATGGGGGCTCAGTGAGTTGGACATGACTGAGTGACTGAACTGATATCTTCAATAGACTTTAATTTGTATTTGTAATGAAAAAAAGAGAAATGCTCATCTTGTAATTTCATGGAAGTCCCTCTCTTCTCCATTGTAAAATGATGTAATCCCTGTTAAGATATCAAGTTGTCCTGATACATGATTTTTAACCTTCTTGAAAATGTGAAGGAAAAGAAGTTGAGTAATAGGGGAGAGAAATTCTAAACTAATCATATTCCATGTGTAAGGAGGGGATTTCTGCTTTTCAATGAAAGTAATTTTGAGCAAGTTTAAGATAGAAAAAATTAGGAAGTGCTTGCTTTGAAAAAAAATAGCTTAATTGAAAGTACTTGTGAGAAGGTGGGGCCTCTTGGAAGAATTAAAGCTGATGTGAATCTTAAGTCAGAGTTCTAGCTGGCTGAGGAGACCAGAGGAAGAACCTGAGCTGTCAATGAACTTTGGTGCCAGGACCAATGGACAAGATACTGGAAGCATCATTCTTAATTCTGTGTCTTCAAGTAAACTGTGAGTTATGATGGAGAAACCCTAGGATATCTCATTAATTTGGGGGAGTGAGAAAATTGAAGTATGGACAAATTCATGCAGATAGAAACTTTAAGAAGGAAATATCAGCTTGTGGACCTAATGACTTTTTATATCTTTAAGCAGGGGTGAGTGGACAACAGAAGGGAAAAAGTGACCAAGAGCAGGTGAAACAGAGTCCTCAATCTCTGACAGTCCAGGAAGGAGAGATTTCCATTCTGAACTGTAGTTATGAGAAGAGTATATTTGACTACTTCCCATGGTACTGGCAATATCCTGGTAAAGGCCCTGCATTCTTGATAGCCATACGTTCGGTTGTGAATGAAATGGAAGATGGAAGACTCACAATTTTCCTCAATAAGAGTGCCAAACAGCTCTCTTTGCACATCGCAACTTCCCAGCCTGAAGACTCAGCCATCTACTTCTGTGCAGCAAATGCACAGTGCTCCCCAGGCACTTGCAGCCTGTACTGAAACCTGCAGCCGAGGCTCCAGACATATCCTGAGGTGTAGATGAAATATACACACAGACACACACCGTTTGTTTGTGCATAAAAGTCTTAATATAAGAAAACTGAAATTATACAGAATTTATTATTTCACCAAAATGGAGTTGATATAGAAAATCAGTTGTGAAAAGATATCTCTAAAAACCCCCAAACATTTGGAATTTTGGCACTAAATTTAAAACAACTCATAGGTATGTTTAAGAAGCAATTACAATGACTATTACAAGGTATTTGAAGGAACATATAAAGAGAACACAAACATATACATATGTATAAGGCACAGCTAAAATAATACATAGAAGGAAACTTAGCTTTATTAAGTACTTTGTAAAGTGCTGCACTCAATATGTCAGCAAATCTGGAAAACTTACCAGTGGCCACAGGACTGGAAAAAGTCATTTTCATTCCAATCCCAAAGAAAGGCAATGCCAAAGAATGCTCAAACTACCACACAATTGCACTCATCTCATATGCTAGTAAAGTAATGCTTAAAATTCTCCAAGCCAGGCTTCAGCAATACATGAGCTGTGAACTTCCAGATGTTCAAGCTGGTTTTAGAAAAGGCAGAGGAACCAGAGATCAAATTGCCAGCATCTGCTGGATCATCAAAAAAGCAAGACAGTTCCAGAAAAACATCTATTTCTGCCTTATTGACTATGCCAAAGCCTTTGACTGTGTGGATCACAATAAACTGTGGAAAATTCTGAAAGAGATGGGCATACCAGACCACCTGACCTGCCTCTTGAGAAACCTGTATGCAGCTCAGGAAGCAACAGTTAAATCTGAACATGGAACAACAGACTGGTTCCAAAAAGGAAAATGAGTATGTCAAGGCTGTATATTGTCACCCTGCTTATTTAACTTATATGCAGAGTACATCATGAGAAACACTAGGCTGGAAGAAGCACAAGCTGGAATCAAGATGGCTGGGAGAAATATCAATACCCCCAGATATGCAGATGATACCACCCTTATGGCAGAAAGTGAAGAAGAACTAAAAAGCCTCTTGAAGAAAGTGAAAGAGGAGAGTGAAAAAGTTGGCTTAAAGCTCAGCACTCAGAAAACTAAGATGGGGAGACAGTGGAAACTGTCAGACTTTATTTTTCTGGGCTCCAAAATCACTGCAGATGGTGATTGCAGCCATGAAATTAAAAGACACTTACTCCTTGGAAGGAAAGTTATGACCAACCTAGACAGCATATTAAAAAGCAGAGACACTACATTGCCAACAAAGGCCTGTCTAGTCAAGGCTAGGGTTTTTCCAGTGGTCATGTATGGATGTGAGAGTTGAACTTTAAAGAAAGCTGAGCACTGAAGAATTGATGCTTTTGAACTGTGGTATTGGAGAAGACTCTTGAGAGTCCCTTGTACTGCAAGGAGAGCCAATCTGTCCATCCTAAAGGAGATCAGTCCTGGGTGTTCAATGGAAGGACTGATGTTGAAGCTGAAACTCCAATACTTTGGCCACCTGATGCGAAGCACTGACTCATTTGAGGAGACCCTAATTCTGGGAAGGACTGAGGGCAGAAGGAGAAGGGGACGACAGAGGATGAGATGGCTGGATGGCATCATCGAGTCGATGGACATGGGTTTGGGTGGACTCTAGGAGTTTGTGATGGACAGGGAGGCCTGCCGTGCTGCGATTCATGGGGTCGCAAAGAGTCGAACACGACTGAGCAACTGAACTAAACTGAACTGAACTGATTACCAAAGAAAAAAGATAGAAAAAAATTATCTAACCTTTCAACAAAAGAAGATAGAAAAAGAACAAATAAAAGCCAATATAGTCTAAAAGAAGGATAAAATTAAAAATTCAGGTTGGTGAACTCTAAAGCAAACAATAGAATTAACCATTAAATATAGTTAATTTTCTTAAAATGATTAATAACATTGATCTATTCCTAGCTAGAATTATCAAGGGAATTATCAATATAATAAATTAAAAACAGTACTTATACACATGAGAAAATCATATGCAGATTCTGCAGTGTGAAAATGGTAATAGAGCAATATTATTAATAAATTTATGCCTCTGGGTAACACTATAGAAGTAGACTCACACAGGGAGAAAGCTGATTAATAAAATTAATCTGTTTCTAGGTATAAGTATCAAGGGAAAAAAGAAAAAGCCTAAATTATGAATATAAGGAATGAAAAAGTAAATCTTTTGTGTAAAAATATTACAGATGATAAAAAGATAATTAAAAAATCAGTGGCAAGTTTATGTCACTGAGTAAGAGTAAGTCAACCCATACACGTGCAGAAAATTGATTTTTTTAACAAAGGTGCAAAGACAATTGAACAGAGGACAGTTTTATCAGCAAATGATACTGGGACAGTTGGATATTTATATGCAAATAATTGGAACTTGGCCTAAATCTCACACCTTATATAAAACATTCAATTCAGTCTCAAAATGGATCCTACATTCAAATGTAAAACTATAAACATTTTAGAAAAAACCGGAAGAGAAAATCTTTATAACATATGGTTAGGCAAAAATGTTTTTGACATGACACCAAAAGCACAACCATAAAAAATTTTAGATTTCATTAAAATTAAAAAAAAAATTGCTTTGTGAAAGTTATTATTAAAAGAATGAAAAAGACAAACCACTGAATGGTAGGAAATGTTTGCAGACTATATTTCTATCAAAAGAGTGGTATTCAGAATACAATGGACTCCTAAACTCAACAGGAAGAAAACAAACAATTCAGTTAAAAAATGAACAAAAGACACTTTAAAAGGCACTTTTACCAAAGGCACTTTACCAAAGAAGATATGTAGTAGGGATAAAAGCATATAAATAAGTATATGAACAAATGTTCACCATCAATAGCCATTAGGGAATGTAAATTAGAGACACAATGAGATAGCACTCCACATGTGTCATATAGGCTAAAACTAAAAGTACTGACAATACCAAGCTCTGGCAATGATGCAAAGAAACTGAATGTACCGTCTCCTAGAATGACTGTACCATTCACCTTCCAGCAATGCATGAGTGATCCAGTTTCTCTGCATCATTGCCAGAACTTAAATACCCACTTTCCTTACAACTCAGCAGTCACACTTGTGGTATTAATGCTTGAGAAATAAAAAACTTATGTTCATACAAAAATCTGTAGATGAATATTCGTGGTAGCTCTATTTGTGATGGCCCCAAACTGGAAACTGCCTAAACATCTTCTGTGGGTAAACTGATGAATAAATAGACATACTATTTATAGATCTTCCTCAACTTATGATGGAGTTATGTTCTAATAAACCATTGTAAGTTGAAAATATTGTATTAAGGAGAAAAAAGCATTTGCTACATCTAACCCTCCAAACAACTTAGTTTAGCCTAGCTTAGCTTAAACATGCTCAACAGTTACATTAACTTACAGTTGGGAAAAATCATCTAACACAAAGTTTATTTTATAGGAAAGTATAGCAAAACCTCATGTAATGTATTGACTACTGAGCTGAGAGTGAAAAACAGAAAGGTTGTATGGGAACAGAAATGTTGTTTATGCTCCTGATTCTGGGCCTGACTAGAAGCTCAGCTCACTCCCAGCATCACCTGAGAATATCATGCTACATGGTGCTAGTTGAAGAAAGATCAAAATTCAAAGTATGCTCTCAACTGAATGCATATGGCTTTCTCACCACCATAAAGTCAATAAGTGTAATCAAACCATCCTTAGTTGGGAAAAGTCTGTAGTGATTAAAAGGAACAGACTACTGAGACATGCAATAAGCTAGATTGATCTCAAGAGTGTTATGCTGAGTGGAAAAAAGTCTATCTCAGAAGGCTACTGATGTATAACACTTATTGGATTGTATGATTATAATCCATAATGATTCCATATATAAGGTATGATTCTACTTACATGACATTCTTAAAAGGAAAAATATAGAAATGAAAAGGAGAACAGTAGTTGCAAGGGGTGATCAGGGGTTGCAGGGGTGAGAACGTGTGCAAAGGGACATTTTTTAGAATGATGGGACAGTTCTATATTGTGATTTCTGTGACAGTTACAAGAACCCACACATGTGATAAAATTTCATAGAGTTATGCATCAAAAAAGTGCCTGTTAAAACTGATGAATCAGAGTAAGTTCTGTGTTTTGATGAAAATTTATCAATATCAATTTCTTTATATTTTTATCTGTAATTATTCTGTTAATATATATATATTTCATTTTATCATGCTGCTGCCTAGGCTTCTGTGGGCATCCATGGTCTCATCTACTTAGTTATAAATAAGTGCAAAGCAGGGCATCAGTTGCCTGTCAGCACTCTGAAGTGAAATGAGATAGAGGAGTAGACATCTCAACTATATACACTTTTATTTCTGCATCACTAGTTATCTGGTCCTAAAATTAAAGAACTGGCACTGTTTTAGAGAACTTTTCTGTATTCCTTTCTACTTGTGTATTTGCCTTTGACTATTTTATGTTAACTTTTCCATTAAAACAATGAAACCAGATGGAAGATTGACAGTTACATTCTACATGATCTTGTAACAGTGTACAGAACTTCAGTCATCAGCTTCTGTGGTATTGACAGGTACTAAGTGTCTGCAGCCTGTAGAAACCAAGTTTGGCAGGAGTGCATTATAGCACTGTGTCACAGAAGGATCTGGCATGCTTCTATTGACTTTATTTTACAAAGAGAAAAATAATGAGCCACTAACAAGTGAGGCTGAACACTTTGGGCCAATGACATAGAAAACATGGCATGAGGACAACTCTAGGACACATGATCTAATAAGTATGATTCTACTTTGGAAGGCAGCAGGTCTGAATATCCTGATCCTTCTCAAAGTCTAATAAGTAAGATTCAATGTCAGATTTCAAAAAATGTTTTATTCCTGTTATAATTTCATAAAAACATAGGTAACAGAATAGATTCTGAAAGTCAGAAGGACTGATTTGTTATTGTTTGATCTTGAAGTAACTTATGTACAGGAAAACCTAACTAGAGCCTTAAAATCTAGTAGACAAGAGATATAACTATTTGGATAAGATTGCCTTTCACTAAGAAAGCTGAAGGTCTTTGAGCTTCTTAAAAGAGTCATTAGACTCTGGATGGAGGAAAGTAGGCATAGGCTAAATGATGACCAGTAAATAGATTATAAGAACTGTTCATGGCATATACTAAATTATGTTTTAAATGGGCTGGTAAAGTTATTCTGCTGAATAATTACCAATGTACATCAACATGTTTATTATTCTGTTCTGCTCAACTCAATCCTTTCATGAGAATTGCTTTTTTCAGGCCCCTTTCAGATACTGCATAGGTCATTAGTGACCAGGTAATTCATGACCAGAGAAAGACAAGTAGACAAAATAAAGGTCTGTGGTGAGTCAGACTTTTTCTCATCTGTGCACAGACCACGTGGTTTATGAACACGACAACCCCCACTTCCTGTTGGGGGGAGTCACGCAGCTACCGGGTAGTATGTATATGTGCCTCCAGGCACTCAAAGACACTGAACTCTCAGCTTGAGGCAGAACTCAGCACATTTGTGCAGGGGAACCCATGCCTCATGCTGCTCTCCAGTCTGCTCTGGGTGTTCCTGGCCTTCACCTTCTCTGGTAGGGATGCTCCCAAATATTGGTGCGAGTGTTTTGGGTGAAAGGACTGCACACAGGCACGTGGTGTTTTACAGGGACTTGGGGAGAAAAGGAGGGTTGGAGAAAAGCATATTTATTATGATTTCAATTTGGGTTTATGTTGGGTCTCAAATTAGTCTAATTCCTACATTATTTTGTTCACCACTTCAGCTCGGTTTTCTGATTTTTTCCTCAGGATCTGGTGTGGCCCAGAAAGTTACTCAAGACCAGCCAGACATAACCAGTCAAATAGGGCAATCTGTCATTCTGAACTGTCGGTATGAAGTAAGTTGGAGTGGGTACATGCACTACCTTTTTTGGTACAAGCAGCTTCCCAGTGGAGAGATGACTTTCCTTATTCGTCAGGAATCTTCTGGCCCGAATGCAAGGAACGGCCGCTACTCTGTAAACTTTCAGAAAGCACAGAACTCCATCAGCCTCACCATTTCAGCCTTACAACTGGAAGACTCCGCAAAATACTTTTGTGCAGTCTGGGAACTCACAGTGCTTGAAGTAATGGGAAAAGCTCTACAAAAACCCCACAGAGTCATAAGTGAGAGCCCCCCTGCTGTAAGACCCCAGCTGAAATGCACACCTGCAGACCTCAGACAAGAAAGGGTAGTCCTGTGGTTGCTTCATCTGTGGTCTGGATCAGAGGATTTATTTCCAAACAAAAACTCCTTCCATGTCATTTGGAAACAGGTGTCCAGAGTAACTTTCATTAATACATTCTCGGTCTTGAGTTTTTGACTTTAAAACAATCATATGGGGCTGGACGAGCTAAGATGGCAGAGGAATAGGATGGGGAGACCACTTTCTCCCTCACAGATTCATCGAAGATCATTTGAATGCTGAGCAAACTCCACAGAACAACTTCTGATCTCTAGCAGAGGACATCAGGCACCCAGAAATGCAGCCCATTGTCTTTGAAAGGAGGTAGGACATAATATAAAAGATTAAAAGAGAGACAATAGAGTTAGGGACGGAGATCCGTCCTGGGAAGGGAGTCTTAATAGAGGAAGTTTCCAAATACCAGGAAACCCTCTCACCAGTGGGTCTGGGGGAAGTTTTCAAATCTCGGAGGGCAACTTAACTGGGAGGAAAAATAAATAAAACCCACAGATTGCATGCCTAAAAGCAACTCCCAGCAGAAAAGTACCCCAGATGTTCGCATCCACCACCAGTGAGTGGGGGCTGAACAGAAAGGAGCAGGCAGCATTGCTTAGGATAAGGGCTGGGCCCGAATACCCTGAGGGCAATTGGAGGGAGCTAACGTTAGATAGCAACTTAAACTGTTGGATAGCAAGAGAGAGAGAAAATTAACTGGCAAAACTGTGCTAACTGAACACACTGCCCGCCTGTTTGCAGAACAAAGGACTGAGCAAATACCAGAGAAGAGCTAGAAGGCTGCGGGCCGGCCCATCCCCCGCCGGAGGCAGGAGACAGCGAGGAGGGGAAAGGGGCAAACTCGACCCCAGAGATGGCACCCCCTACCAAATGGCAAACAGGCTTCCAGTCTCTAACCAAAGACTTCCTGAGATTCTGGATGGTTGACATTTGCCGGGAGGGTCACAGCCAGAAATCAGCTTCCCAGAAGAGACACAAGGCGCACCGGACCAGCACGCGGAAACTGAGTCTGGGATCACAGAAGGGATACGGCGCACTGCACCTGGCACTGCACCCGGGGAGAGTGCGCTGGTCAAGCTCCTGGCTGCCTGAGCTGCTCGGATGAGGAAGGCACAAAACGCAGGCCCAGCCGAATCTGTGCCTTTTTGGAGTACCTGAAAACCTGAACCTGAGAGGCTTGGACCTGAGAAGTGCACGCAACTCAGGGCCCGCTCCCTGAAGAGCAGCCTGGAGCCTGAGCACTGTAAACGGGGAAAGCACACACGCTGCGAGAGGGGGCAAACCCAGTGTGGCCGGTGACCTTTGTCTGAAGTGCCCCTCCCTCCCTGCAGCATGACTGAACATAAACAAGAGACCACCTCTGCCCACTTGTGTCAGGGCTGAAATTAGACACTGTAGAGACCTGCAAACAGAAGCCAAATAAACAAAGGGAACTGCTTTAGAAGTGACAGGTGCAACAGATTAAAATCCCTGTAGTTAACACTGACTACACCAGAAGGGGCCTATAGATATTGAGAAGTGTAAGCTGAAACAAGGAGCTATCTGAAACCAAACCAAACACACACTGCCTGGAACAGCTCCAGAGAAATTCCTAAATATATTTTTACTATTATTGTTTTTTTTAAGTAATTTTTTTTTTCCTCTTTGTTTTTTTTTTAAGTCCTCTATTACTCCTCTATTACTCCTTAATGTTCATTTTTATAACCCACTATAACCTGGCCAAAAAAAAAAAAAAAGAGCCTGTTTTTAAAGTGAACTTCATATATATTTCTTAAATTTTTTCTGTTTTTGTTTATTTTTAATATTGTATTTTTAAGAGTCTAACCTCTATGTTAGATTTTTAATCTTTGTTTTTCAGTATTTGATATCAATTTTGGACATTTAAGAATCCAACCTTCAGTACCATTTTTACTCAGGAGTGTGATTACTGGTTTGATTACTCTCTCCCCCTTTTGATGCTCCTTTTTCTCCCCTAGATCACCTCTCTTTCCTCCTTCCCCCTTCTTTTCTCAGTCAAATTATGTGAATCTCTGTGGGCGTTCTGGGCTGCAGAGAATATTTCGGGAAGAGAGTGCTGCCTAGATCTGTCTCTCTTCTCTTGAATCCTCCTTTCTCTCCTCCTGCTCACCTCTATCTCCTTCCTCCCTCTCCTCTTCTTCATGTGACTCTGTGAACCTCTCTGGGTGTCCCTCATTGTGGAGAATCCTTTCACCATTAACCTAGAAGTTTTATTATCAGTGCTGTATGGATGGAGAATAAGAGGCTACTGGAAGAATAAGACTGAAATACAGAGGCAAGAGGCTTAAGCCCAAAACCTGAGAACACCAGAGAACTCCTGACTACAGGGAACATTAAGTAATAAGAGATCATCCAAAAGCCTCCATACCTACACTGAAACCAACCACCACCCAATAGCCAGTAAGTTCCAGAGCAAGACATACAACACAAAATCTCCAGCAATGCAGGAACATAGCCCTGAGATTCAATATACAGGCTACCCAAAGTCACACCAAACCCATAGACCCATCTCAAATCTCACTACTGGACACTCCATTGCACTCCAGAGAGAAGAAATCCAGCTCCACCCAACAGAACACCAACACAAGCTTCCCTAACCAGCAAACCTCAACAAGACAATTGTCCAACCCCACCCATTGGGAGAAACCTCCACAATAAAAAGGAACCACAGACTACCAGAATACAGAAAGGCCACTCCAAACACAGCAATCTAAATAAGATGAAAAGGCAGAGAAACACCCAGCAGGTAAAGGAACATGAAAAATGCCCACCAAGCCAAACAAAAGAGGAGGATGTAGGGAATCTACCTGAAAAAGAATACAGAATAATGACAATAAAAATGATCCAAAAATCTTGAAAACAAAATAGAGTTATGGATAAATAGCCTGGAGACAAGGACTGAGAAGATGAAAGAAATATTTAACAAGGACCTAGAAGAAATAAAAAAGAGTCAACTAAAAATGAATAATACAATAAATGAGATCAAAAACACTCTAGAGGGAACCAACAATAGAATAACAGAGGCAGAAGATAGCTTAAGTGAGGTAGAAGATAAAACGGTGGAAATAAATGAAGCAGAGAGGAAAAAAGAAAAAAGAATCAAAAGAAATGAGGACAACCTCAGGGACCTCTGGGACAATGTGAAATGCCCCAACATTAGAATCATAGGAGTCCCAGAAGAAGAAGACAAAAAGAAAGGCCATGAGAAAATACTCGAGGAGATAATAGCTGAAAGCTTCCCTAAAACGGGGAAGGAAATAGTCACACAAGTCCAAGAAATCCAGAGAGTCCCAAACAGGATAAACCCAAGGCGAAACACCCCAGTTCAGTTCAGTTCAGTTCATTTCAGTCACTCAGTCATGTTTGATTCTTTGCAACCCCATGAATCACAGCACGCCAGGCCTCCCTGTCCATCACCAACTCCCAGAGTGTACTCAAACTCATGTCCATCGAGTCGGTGATGCCATCCAGTCATCTCATCCTCTGTCGTCCCATTCTCCTCCTGCCCTCAATCCCTCCAGCATCAGGGTCTTTTCCAATGAATCAACTCCTTGCATCAGGTGGCCAAAGTATTGGGGTTTTAGCTTCAGTATCAGTCCTTCCAATGAACACCCAGGACTGATCTCCTTTAGGATGGACTGGTTGGATCTCCTTGCAGTCCAAGGGACTCTCAAGAATCTTTTCCAACACCACAGTTCAAAAGCATCAATTTTTCGGCACTCAGCTTTCTTCACAGTCCAACTCTCACATCCATACATGACCACTGGAAAAACCATAAGACACATATTAATCAAATTAACAAAGATCAAACACAAAAAACAAATATTAAAAGCAACAAGGCAGAAAAAACATATAACACACAAGGGGATTCCCATAGGGATAACAGCTGATCTTTCAATAGAAACTCTTCAGGCCAGAAAGGAATGGCAAGACATACTTAAAATGATGAAAGAGAATAACCTATAACCCAGACTACTGTGCCCAGCAAGGATCTCATTCAGATATGAAGGAGAATTCAAAAGCTTTACAGACAAGCAAAAGCTAAGAGAATTCAGCACCATCAAACCAGCTCCTCAACAAGTGCTAAAGGATCTTCTCTAGACAGGAAACACAGAAATGTTGTATGAACGCGAATCCAAGACAACAAAGCAAATGGCAATGGGACCATTCTTATCAATAATTACCTTAAATATAAATGGGTTGAATGCCCCAACCAAAAGACAAAGACTGGCTGAATGGATGCAAAACTGAGACCCCTATATATGCTGTCTACAAGAGACCCACCTCAAAACAAGGAACACATACAGACTGAAAGTGAAGGGCTGAAAAAAAAAATATTTCATGCAAACGGAGACCAAAAGAAAGCAGGAGTCACAATACTCATATCAGATAAAATAGACTTCTAAATAAAGGCTGTGAAAAGAGACAAAGAAGGATACTACATAATGATCAAAGGATCAATCCAAGAAGAAGATACAACAATTATAAATATACATGCACCCAACATAGGAGCACCACAATATGTAAGGCAAATGCTAACAAGAATCAAAGGGGAAATTAACAATAACACAATAATAGTGGGAGACTTTAATACCCGACCGACACCTATGGATAGATCAAGTAAACAGAAGATTAACAAAAAAAAAAAAAAAACACAAACTTTAAAAGACACAATGGACCAGCTAGACTTAATTGATATCTATAGGACATTTCACCCCATAACAATCAATTTCATCTTTTTCTCAAGTGCACATGGAACCTTCTCCAGAATATGTCACATCCTGGGCCATAAATCTAGCCTTGGTAAATTAAAAAAAATTGAAATCATTCCAGTCATTTTTTTTTTTACCACAATGCAGTAAGATTAGATATCAATTACAGGGGGGAAAAAGCTTTTTAAAATTCCACCATATGGAGGTTAAATAACACACTTCTGAATAACCAACAAATCATAGAAGAAATCAAAAAAGAAATCAAAATATGCATAGAAATGAATGAAAATGGAAACACAACAACCTCAAACCTATGGGACACTGTAAAAGCAGTGCTAAGGGGAAGGTTCATAGCAATATAGGCTTACCTCAAGAACAAGAAAAAAGTCAAATAAATAACCTAACTCCACACCTAAAGCAACTCGAGAAGGAAGAAATGAAGAATCCCAGGTTTAGTAGAAGGAAAGAAATCTTAAAAATTAGGGCAGAAATAAATGCAAAAGAAACAAAAGAGACCATAGCAAAAATCAACAAAGCTTTTAAAAGCTGTTTTTTTGAAAAGGTAAATAAAATTGAAAAACCATTAGCCAGACTCATTAAGAAACAAAGGGAGAAGAACCAAATCAACAAAATTAGAAATGAAAATGGAGAGATCATAACAGACAACACTGAAATACAAAGCATCGTAAGTGACTACTACCAGCAGCTATATGACAATAAAATGAACAACTTGGAAGAAATGGACAAATTCTTAGAAAAGTATAACTTTCCAAAACTGAACCAGGAAGAAATAGAAGATCTTAAGAGACCAATCACAAGCACAGAAATCGAAACTGTAATCAGAAAACTTCCAGCAAACCAATGGCCAGGACCAGATGACTTCACAGCTGAATTCTACCAAAAATTTAGAGAAGAGCTAACACCTATCTTACTCAAATTCTTCCAGAAAATTGCAGAAGAAGGCAAACTTCCAAACTCATTCTATGAGACCATGATCACCCTAATACCAAAACCAGACAAAGATGACACACAAAAAAGAAAACTACAGGCCAATACCACTGATGAACATAGATGCAAAAATCCTTAACAAAATTCTAGCAAACAGAATCCAACAACATATTAAAAAGATCATACATCATGAACAAGTGGGCTTTATCCCAGGAATGCAAGGATTCTTTAGTATCCACAAATCAATCAATGTAATACACCACATTAACAAATTGAAAGATAAAAACCATATGATTATCTCAATAGATGCATAAAAAGCCTCTGACAAAATTCAACATCTATTTCTGATTAAAAAAAAAAAAACTCTCCAGAAAGCAGAAATAGAAGGAACATACCTCAACAAAATAAAAGCTATATATGACAAACCCACAGCAAACATTATCCTCAATGGTGAAAAGTTGAAAGCATTTCCCCTAAAGTCAGGAACAAGGCAAGGGTGCCCACTCTCACCACTACCATTCAAAATAGTTTTGAAAGATTTGGCTACAGTAATCAGAGTGGAGAAAGAAATAAAAGGAATCCAGATAGGAAAAGAAGAAGTGAAACTCTCATTGTTTGGAGATGACATGATTCTCTACATAGAAAACTCTAAAGACTCACCAGAAAATTACTAGAGCTAATCAATGAATATAGTAAAGTTGCAGGATATAAAATTAACATACAGAAATCCCTTGCATTCCTATACACTAACAATGAGAAAACAGAAAGATAAATTAAGGAAACAATGCCATTCACCATTGCAATGAAAAGAATAAAATATTTAGGAATATATCTACCTAAAGAAACAAAAGACCTATACATAAAAAACTATGAAACACTGATGAAAGAAATCAAAGAGGACACAAATAGATGGAGAAATATACCGTGTTCATGGATTGGAAGAATCAATATTGTCAAAATGGCTATCCTACCCAAAGCCATCTATAAATTCAATACAATCCCTATCAAGCTACCAAAGCTATTTTTCACAGAACTAGAACAAATAATTTCACAATTTGTATGGAAATACAAAAAACCTCAAATAGCCAAAGCAATCTTGAGAAAGAAGAATGGAACTGGAGGAATGAACCTGCCTGACTTCAACTCTACTACAAAGCCACAGTCATCAGGACAGTATGGTACTGGCACAAAGACAGAAATATAGATTAATGGAACAAAATAGAAAGCCCAGAGATAATCCACATACCTATGGACATCTTATCTTTGATAAAGGAGGCAAGAATATACAACGGAGAAAAGACAACCTCTTTAACAAATGGTGCTGGGAAAACCTGTCAACCACTTGTAAAAGAATGAAACTAGAACACTTTCTAACACCATACACAAAAATAAACTCAAAATGGATTAAAGATCTAAATGCAAGACCAGAAACTATAAAACTCCTAGAGGAGAACATAGGCAGAACACTCTCTGACATAAATCACAGCAGGATCCTCTATGACCCACCTCCCAGAATATTGGAAATAAAAGCAAAAATAAGCAAATGGAACCTAATTAAACTTAGAAGCTTTTGCATGACAAAGGGAACTATAAGCAAGGTGAAAAGACAGCCTTCAGAATGGGAGAAAATAATAAGAAATGAAGCAACAGACAGAGAATTAATCTCAAAAATATACAAGCAACTCTCACAGCTCAATTCCAGAAAAATAAACGACCCAATCAAAAGATGGGCCAAAGAACTAAACAGACATTTCTCCAAAGAAAACATACTGATGGCTAACAAACACATGAAAAGATGCTCAACATCACTCATTATCAGAGAAATGCAAATCAAAACCACAATGAGGTACCATTTCACACCAGTCAAAATGGCTGCTATCCAAAAGTCTACAAGCAATAAATGCTGGAGAGGGTGTGGAGAAAAGGGAACCCTCTTACACTGTTGGTGGGAATGGAAACTAGTACAGCCACTATGGAAAACAGTGTGGAGATTCCTTTAAAAACTGGAAATAGAACTGCTATATGACCCAGCAATCCCACTCCTGGGCATTCACACCGAGGAAACTAGAAATGAAAGAGACATGTGTACCCCAATGTTCATTGCAGCACTGTTTATAATAGCCAGGACATGGAAACAACCTATATGCCCATCAGCAGACGAATGGATAAGGAAGCTGTGGTACATATACACTATGGAATATTACTCAGCCATTAAAAAGAATTCATTTGAATCAGTTCTAATGAGATGGATGAAACTGGAGTATACAGAGTGAAGTAAGCCAGAAAGATAACCCAATACAGTATACCAACGCATATATGTAGAATTTAAAAAGATGGTTATGATAACCCTATATGCAAAACCAAAAAAGAGACACAGATGTACAGAACAGACTTTTAGACTCTATGGCAGAAGCTGAGGGTGGGATGTTCTGAAAGAACAGCATTGAAACAAGTATACTATCAAGGGTGAAACAGATCACTAGCCCAGGTTGAATGCATGAGACAAGTGCTCAGGGCTGGTGCACTGGGAAGACCCAGAGGGATGGGATGGAGAGGGAGGTGGGAGGGGGGATTAGGATGGGGAACACATGTAAATCCATGGCTGATTCATGTCAATTAATGGCAAAAACCACTACAGTATTGTAAAGTAATTAGCCTCCAACTAATAAAAATAAATGGAAAAAAGAAAAGAATACATTTGAATCCGTTCTAATGAGATGGATGAAACTGGAGCCCATTATACAGAGTGAAGTAAGCCAGAAAGAAAAACACCAATAGAGTATACTAACACATATATATGGAATTTAGAAACATGGTAACAATAACCTTATATGCAAGACAGGAAAAGTGACACAGATGTTAGAACAGACTTTTGAACTCTGTAGGAGAAGGTGAGTGTGGGATGATCTGAAAGAGTAGCATTGAAATATGTATATTATCCATTGTGAAACAGATCGCCAGTTCAGGTTTGAGGCGTGAGACAAGTGCTCAGGGATGGTGCACTAGGATGACCCAGAGGGATGGGATGGGGAGGGAGGTGGGAGGGGGGTTCAGGAAGCGGAGCACATGTAGGTCCATGGCTGATTCATATCAATGTATGGCAAAAACCACTACAATATAGTGAAGTAATTAGCCTTCAACTAATATAAATTAATGAAAAAATATCTTGAAGAAATAAGAAGTCAGAACAATCGGTCAATCTGATTTCAGGCTACAGTCATTGAGGTTATTTAGTACTGGTACAGGGATAAACACACAGTTCAGTGGAAATGAACAGAGAAAATACATCCACACAAATATACAAAACTGACCTTTTCTGGCAAAGTGCCAAATAAATTTGATAGAAGAAAATAACCCTTTCAACAGATAGTGTTGGGAAAAGTTGAAATCTATTGGCAGGAAAAATTAATCTTGATTTAGGTCTCACACTTCCTACACACATTCTTTAAAATGGATCACAGACTTAAATGTAAAATGTTAAATTATAAAAAAAAAAAATAGGAAAAAGTACAGGACAAAATTTTGATATGTGTATGGGTCAAGAGTCTTTGGACTTGACAACAAAACAACAGTCAATAAAATTTTTTAAAAATGACAAACTAGACTTCAAAATTAAGATCTTTTGCCCTGCAAAGCAACCCATAATAGCATCAAAAGACAAGATACCAATTGTGAAAAACTATTATTTGGAAGCCATATATTCCACAAGGAACTAGCATCTAGAATATATGAATAACTCTCAGAGCTAAACAGTATTTAAATAAGGCAAACATTTCACTTAGACCATGGGCAAAGAGTTATTTCACTGAAGAAGTATACAGATAGCAAATAAGCATATAAAAATATATCCAACATCATAAATCATCAGAGAAATACAATTCAAACCACAATAAGATATCACTAAGAATACATTCTAGTGTTTGTATGGTAGCAGCCCAAGGTGGGGGCTTCCCAGGTGGCTGAGATGGTTCTGCCTGCAGTGTGGGAGACTGGAGTTCGATCCTGGGTCTGGAAGATCCTCTGGAGAAGGGAATGACAACCCACTCCAGTATTCTCACCTGGAGAATTCCATGGACAGAGGAGCCTGGCAAACTACAGTCCACGGGGTTGCAAAGAGTTGGACAAAACTGAATGACTCAGAGGGGAGGGAAGGAGCACAAGGTGGATTTAATTTACATTTGTTGATGAATAATGGTGTTGAACACATTTTCCTAAGCTTATTGGCCATTTGGGTGATTTGTTTTGAGAAGTATCACTTTGCATCATTTGCTTATGTATTTTTAGGTTGTAGATTATTTATTTTTACCATTTAAAAATATATAGGCATGTTTGTTATTCTGTATTCAAGTTGCTTATCAGATACGTGCATGTATATGTGCTCAGTCCACTTCAGTCATATCCTACTCTTTGCCACCCTATGGACTGTAACCTGCCAGGCTTCTGTGTCCATGGGGATTCTCCAGGCAAGAATACTGTAGTGGGTCACCATGCCCTCCTCCAGGGGATCTTCCCAAGCCAGGGATTGAACCCATGTCTCCTGCATCTCCTGCATTTCAGGTAGATTCTTTACCCATGGAGCCACCTGGGAAGCCCGTATCAGATATACATAACACACATATTTTAACCCAGTCTATAACTTGTGTTTTCATTCTTTTGGTGGTGTATTTGGGGAACAGATATATTTAATTTTGAAAGAGTGAAATGTAATATTTTCCCTTTTCTGACTGGGTTTGTGTGTGTGCTTTAGAAGGAATCTATGTTGTCAAACTTATAAAGAAATTCTCTTGTATTTTTAAGAAGTTTTATAGTTTCACTGATCACATTTAGATCATGTATCCATCTAGAGTTATTTTTTTTATGTTATGAGGAAGGAGTCAAAGTACTTTGAAAAGATGCAAATAGCCAGTTGCCAGAAATGCAATTAAAACCACAGTAAGATATCACTAAGAGCACATTCTAGTGTTTGTGTGGTAGCAGCACAGGGTGGGGGCTTCCCAGGTGGCTGAGACGGTAAAGAGTCTGCCTGCAGTGTGGGAGACCTGGGTTCAATCCCTGGGTCAGGAGGATCCCTTGGAGAAGGGCATGGCAACCCACTCCACTATTCTTGCCTGGAGAATCGCATGGACAGAGGAGGCCGACTAGCTACAGTTCATAGCATTACAGAGAATCAGACATGGCTGAGCAACTAACACTAGCTCTTAGCCCCGAAAGACCATCTCTTTCCCCATAGAATTGCATAGACACCTTTGGAGAAAATAAATTGATGATGTATACATATGGCCCTATTTTTGGATTTGATCCTGCTTACTCATCTTTATTTTATCCTTTTCCAACAGAACATTCTGTCCTAATTACTGGGGCTTCATATACATTTTGATATCTGGAAATGTAATTCAAACTTTTCTTCTTTTTCAAGGTTTATTTTAGGTCTTTTTGAATTTCCACCAGACTTACAGAATTAGCTTCTCATTGTCTACCAAAAAACATTGCTAGTAGGTGGAACGGGCTTGTGTTGAATTTATGGATTCATTTGGGACAATTTATATCTTGATGTATGGAATCTTATGTTATTCCCTTTTATGCAGATCCTAATTTTTTTTTTTGGTAGAGGACTGTATTCAGTTCAGTTCAGTTCAGTTGCTCAGTCATGTCCAACTCTTTGTGACCCCATGAATCACAGCACACCAGGCCTCCCTGTCCATCACCAACTCCCGGAGTTTACTCAAACTCATGTCCATCGAGTTGGTGATGCCATCCAGCCATCTCATCCCCTGTCATCCCCTTCTCCTCCTGCCTCCAATCCCTCCCAGCATCAGGGTCTTTTCCAATGAATCAACTCTTCACATGAGGTGGCCAAAGTATTGGAGTTTCAGCTTCAGCATCAGTCCTTCCAATGAACAGCCAGGATGGACTAGTTGGATCTCCTTGCAGTCCAAGGGACTCTCAAGAGTCGACTGTATACCTTGTGTTAAATTAATTTCCATGTATTTAATAAATGAAATTTAAATTTCACTTTCTAATTATTTCACTAATATCTAGAAATAAAATTTATATTTGTCTTTAGTGACTGTTTTAATTCTTCTATTTTAGCTCTTGTAGTTTGCTTATAAATTCCTTTGCATTTTCTACATGCACCTATGAATAAAAATGGTTTATTTCTCCCTTTTCAGACTTAATACATCTTATTTCCTTTCCTGGTTTGATGCCAGGCCCTTCAGGAAGACAATGAATGGAAGCAGTGATAGTCTACCTGTCTTGTTTGTGATCCTTTAGAGACTAATATTGACTTTTGATATTTTCATTGATACTCTTTATTAGATTCAGGAATTTATCTTCCATTTCTGGACTGTTGAAAGTATTCATCATACAGAGGTATTAGCCTTTCATCAAGTCATCTTGATTTTCTGAAAGTAAGTTATGGGCATTATTTTGATTTTCATCAAGCAAAGGAAGATAACCTCACCTCATATGATCTTAGAGATATAATCCTATAAAATTAAGAACTCTGAAAAGATCCAGTAGGCAAGAAAACATTTTTAGATTCCTCATCATACAGAGTATTTTTTGTTTTTCAGTATTATTTAAAAGGACATTTGGTAGTCGTTTTTACCATCTTCTAAAAACAAAGGTGAAGAACCCAACAAACAAAAAAATGTGCTGGTAATTGCTTTTCTTTTGCTTTATACTAATATAATGAACTAATACATTCATACTTACTATAAATAATTCATTTTTATTTGTTCTTATATTTTCAGTAGTAGTGCTTGTTGGCTTACATGTGTGTGTGTGTGTGTGTGTGTGTGTGTGTGTGTGTGATTTACCACAGAACAGGCTCCCAGTAAGTACTTACGAATACTTGTTAAATGAATGAAGCATGATTACCATGACGTTTACCCCCATGTCTTCAATATAATTTTCCTGCATCTTAGATTTTGAATGTTTTTTCCCTATTGTTGAATTTGCCCATAATTATGACCCCTTTACTTATCCTGTTAGAGTTTTTTTGTTTAACATGCTTTCCAGAAAATTGGAAGATTGTTTTCAGAATAGTGACTCAGCACAATTTCTTTCTTTCACTAAATTCATGAATATAACTTCAACTATTCTCTCAGGAAACATTCTTGAGTTCCCAGACTGTAACAACCTTTCTTATAAATGCTTGAATTATGTGGACTTTTGAAGTAACCTTTAAATACGGGAAGGTTAAAAACAAATGGAAAAATGAAAGAGATGCCAACAATGGAGAATCATAATAGGGGTTTTACAGAAATAAAACAGTCAAAAATAATTGATGGCTAAGAAAACACAGGTAGTACAAAGGTTTTACAACTAAGATTTATTTTTCTTTTGAACTTTTGATTTTGTCTTGAGGTACAGCTGATGAACATGTTGTGATGGTTTCAGGTGAACAGTGAAGGGACTCAGGCATACATGTACATGTATCCACTCTCCCCCAAATCCCCCTCCCATCCATGTAATGTTGAGCAGAGTTCCTTGTACCATACAATAGGTCCTTTTTGGTTATTCATTTTAAATATAGCAGTGTATACATGACCATCCCAAATTCCCTAACTATCCCTTTCCCCTTATGACAATCATACATTTGTTTTCTAAGTCTGTGAGTCTTGTTCTGTTTTGTAAGTAAGTTCATTTGTATCATTTCTTTTCAGATCTCACATATAAGGGATGCCATATGATATTTCTCCTTCTCTGTCTGACTTACTTCACTCAGTATGAAACTCTCTAGGTCCATCCATATTGCTACAGATGGCATTATTTCATTCTTTTTAACGGCTGAGCAATATTTCATTGTGTATATAGACCATATCTTCTTTATACACTCCTCTGTCAATGAACATTTAGGTTACTTCTTTTACCTTCAGATTTGAGCTTTTCCAAAGCTTGCATGCTCAGTGGTGTTTGCGTTTGGGAAATGCCATGGACAGAGGAGCCTGGCGGTCTACAGTCTGTGGGATTTCCCAGGTGAGAATACTGGAGTGGGTTGTCATTTCCTTCTACAGGGTATCTTCCTGGTCCAGGGATCAAACCCATGTCTCCCGCATCTCCTACACTGGCAGGCAGATTCTCACTGCTAAGCCATCTGGGAAGCCCCCTTTTAAAAGATTATATAGTAGTACTATAGTGCTTAGTCATGTCCAACTTTTTGAGACCCCATGAACTGTTGTAGACTGCCAGGCTCCTCTGTCCATGACATTCTTCAGGCAAGAATACTGGAGTGCATTGCCATTTCTTCATCCAGGGGATCTTCCCAACTCAGAGGCTAACCCTGCATCTCTGGCATCTTCTCCACTGGCAGGCAGACTCACCACTGAGCCACACCAGTGGACTTTTGGCCTGGGTTTACTTCTGCAGTTCATTTACTCAGTCACTGGAGGGGGCTGCTTCAACAGAAAACAGTGGTCCTTTCTGGGAGAGGGAAAGGAAAACATGTTTTCCATTGAAGTGCCAAAGAAAAAGGAAAAATGACATACTTCCATTCTCTCTCTCTCTCTTTTAATGTTTAAATGTTTATTTTCATGTTAAAAAGGATGAGTTACCCTGTTGTTAGAATACCTTTTTGCTGAACAACAAAGTCACTTTTATTTCTGAAATCTTTCCAGAAAAAAAAAAAAAAAATGAAAGAGAAAAGGAAATAGAAATCCAAAAGTAAGGAAGAGTAAGATCAAAATATTCTGGTAGATTCCATCCACAGTCCCAACAGAAGCCATTCCCTCTAAAGGCTGCATCTCTAATTCAGTGCATTTCACAATAGCAGGTTCTGATGTCTCCCACCATCAATTTAGATATTTCTGAGCAGGATGTCTGTGCATTTAAAAGCTACAGCTTTGCTTGCTTTTATTTGAAAAGGTATTTATTCCAACACACCTTTCAGTGTTTTAGTATATTGCCTATTTTGCATATAAAAAACATCTGCTCTCCATATTTGAGCATAACCTTTCCACCACCCATACTGGTCCTTTACATAACGGGTGACATGTGGTGTATTATACATAGTACAGTTTTGAGGGAAGAGATGGTTGTTGGGTTTATATACCACCTACCTTGCCATTTGCAGAGACTAGAATGGAGAAGTGAGGCCATTTTTGAGTTGATGAGAGTAGAAAAGTGATGAAGGAAGGATCCAGACGGAACCACCCTATGTGATCAGTGGAGTTGGAATGAGTGGTCTTCCCTGACAGAGACTTTACTGTGGTCCCAACATCCCAACACTGGGAAGATGTTATTCTCTTTGACAGCTTGTAGTTTATAATCCCTGGCTGAGTGCCTGGGGCCAAGGATTCTGGGCATCTTTGCCCAACAGCCCAAGTCCTTTCCATGTACCTTCCTGACACTGCTTTCTCTGTTTCTCTCCTCTGATTATCTTTTCCCTTCCCTATTACTTACGCTTTTATCCCTTCCCCTGACTTTTTCTACCACTTACACCCACCCTACACCCCACCCCGACTTTGTCTGCATTCCTTCCTTTCTTTTCTCTCTGCTTTAGCATCCTTGGTGCACAGCGCCTGCAAGCATGGGCATAGAGAACATGAGGATTAAAGATCACTCTTCAAGAAGAGTGAGGCGGACACCATCTGAGTCATCAGTTACCATATCAAGAACAGATGCATTGAGAAATGTTTACCTAGATGGTGGTAGACACATGATTTCAAGGACCTTTACAGGAGCCCAGAACTCCAGGTTGTATAGCTTTAGTCTCAACATTATTAATATTTTCTGTCCTCCAGAGGACATCACTGCCTGCTCTGGGGTTTCACATACATTTTCTGGAATATGGATGGAAATTTTCATCTCCTTACAATAAAGAGCTCAGTACAGTTTTCTGGTATTAATTAATGTTTTCTATAAGCTTCATAGAATACCAGCCAATTTCTTTAAGGAACCAAATGACAGGACAATGGCTCTGGATATCATTGTGATTGGTGTTCCTTTTACAGAGCCAGACTTTAAACTTCACAGAGGATGGCAGCAGACACCGTGTGAGTTGGGGATGTCTCTCCTTCTTTGGGGGACATGCCTAAAACAGGGCAGGAAGACCTAGACAAGGAACTGCTTGATCATTGGCTGACAGATCCTGGCAACAACACACTGATACCTGCTCTGGTTCTAAGTCTTCACCAGCAGTAGTTGTTTCTGTTATGTGGAAACAAGCCCAGGAGCAGACACAAGTCTGACCTGTGAGCCCTTGATCCTGGTTTGTCCTTGGAGTATGAAGCTGGTGACTGGAGTAACTGTGTTTCTGACCTTGGGTAAGTCCTCTGTGTCTACAAGGGATGACTTGAGGGCAAAGGGCCATGAAGTATTATTTGCTCTCTGCTCTCCCTGTGCCCTATTCAGCCTTATAATGATGGAATTGAGAACTGATCTATGCATTTGCTAGGGAGCACAAACTTCTACATGACAGGTTAAATCATAGCCATGATTCCAGAAGAGCACTTAGCAGTAACCAGTTTGTAAAAAATCCCTGGGTTGACTGAGCAAAGGACCCATTAGATAAAGGTTATGGAGTCTCAGATTCTTGCCATGTGTCTTTGGTCTCTATATAATAAACACCAATGATATTTTGCAGGACATAGATAAAAACACTGGAATAGGATCCAGACATTTATGGGAGTGTTATAGCCTTGATCCATAGAATTACACTGATATGTAGACAGGGGCTAATTTTATTTTCTTGACCCTTTAGGGACTATGATTAATGCTAAGACCACCCAGCCCAGCTCCATGGATTGTGCTGAAGGAGAAGATGTAAACCTGCCTTGTAACCATTCTACCATCAGGGTGGATGACTATATACATTGGTATCGGCAAAATCCCAATCAGAGTCCACAGTATGTCATTCGTGGCTTACGAGGCACAGTGGACAGCAGCCTGGACTCTCTGACCATAGCTTCAGACAGAAAGTCCAGCACCTTGGTCCTGCCCCAGGTCACCCTGAGAGACACCGCTGTGTACTACTGCGTCCTGAGAGGGGCACACGGGGACAGATGGGGCTGCACCTGTGCACTATCTCTGGTGGGAAGAAGGGGGGACACCATGGGGGAGCAGTCACAAGATCAAATCTAGAGTCATCTGGAAGGAGAGTCAGAGAGCAGTAAGAGATGAGGGAAATGAAGGGAAGGGAAATGGAATAAGATGGATAAAGAAAAGAAGAGAAAGAGGAGAAAGAATAAGCACCTAGTTTATTGATGAATCTGAGAAGAATTTTGAGGAGTGTCAGAATCATAATTTTAGCACAGCAATAAAGTAGGAGGTGTTAATAATTTGTAATGGCTCCTCCTCATGTCAATAAAATGTTGGTTTTAGTGAACTAGTCCCAACATAAGAAGTGGGAAACATACAAATACTTCTCCTTGTACCAAAGGCTTCTTTCATTTGGATCCAGGGCAAGTCTGGACTCTGATGTGCTATAGTTGTTCCACTTACCAGAAACAAACTACTCTTTTTCTGTGAAAAATCTGAAATATTACTGTTGCTAGGATAGAACATTCATATTTCCCATGAAGAAGTTTTTTGAAAGAAACAAAAATTAACTGAATAATAATTTTTCACTTTCTAGGCAGGTCTGGAAACGCTGCTTCTCTAAAGAGTTTTCATCACTTTTGATATTCCCTAAGCAGCACATGGGGCTTCCCTTTTATCTCAGCAGTAAAGAATCTGCCTGCTGCAGGAGCTGCAGGAGAGAGACGAGAGTTCGATCCCAGGGTTGGGAAGATCCCCTGGAGGAGGGTATAGCAACCCACTCCAATATTCTTCCCTGGGGAATCACATGGACACAAGAGCCTGGCGGACTACAGATCCTAGAGATGCAAAGAGTTGGACATGACTGAAGCGACTTAGCATGCAGGCATGCAAGCAGCACATGGGTCTTACCCTGGTGGTGCAGTGGTAAAGAATCTGCCTGCCGATGCAGGGGTCACAGCTTCAGTCCCTAGTTGGAGAACTGAGATCCCACATGCCTTGTAGTAACTAGGCCTACGTGCTGCTACTACTGAACCATCCTTGAACTGTCCATCTGAATGTTAGTGCCTGCAGATCACTTCACTTTCACTGCAATGAAAATATACAGGTCCTCATCTTCCATCCCTTTTACCCCCAAATCTACTGACAGAGAATCGATATTATTTACAAAGTCTGAGATAAGAGCACTTCATATGGTTTCAAAAACACTTACTTTTCTCTAAAACGGCTTACTAAAAATAACAAGCAGAATACAAAACTAGTAATCAACAGTTTTAAAAATGTATTTACAATAGAAATTTTCTTTAAAATAATTTATTTTAAAATTATAGATTATTTAATAAAAATAAAACTATTACACTTCAGTTTTCAATGTCCAGCTAGTAGTTAAGATAACTAAAAGTGCTCTTTATGCAGCCCTAGTCTAAAATAAATATATATAACTTTTCAAGTAATCAGTACCATTTTTACAGAATCCATATATATGCATTAATATGTGATATTTGTTTTTCTCTTTCTGACTTGCTTCACTTTGGTTAACAGGCTCTAATTTCATCCACCTCACTAGAACTGTCTCAAATGTGTTTTTTTATGGCTGAGTAATATTCCATTGTAGGTACCACAACTTTATCCATTCATCTGTTGATGGACCCTATTTGCAGGACAAAAATGGAAATACAGACATAGAGAACAGACTTTGGACACACTAGGGGAAGGAGAGGTTGGGATGAATTGAGAATAGCATTGAAACGTATACATTACCGTATGCAAAAGAGATAGCTAGTGGAAGTTGCTGTATGATGCAGGGAATTCAACATGGTGCTCTGTGACAACCTAGAGGAATGGGGGGAAGGTTTAAAGGGAAGGGATGTATGTATATTTATGGCTGATTTGCATCATTGTATGGCAGAAGCCAACACAACATTGTAAGGCAATTATCCTCCAATTAAAAATAAATAAATTTTAAAAATAAATTTAAAAAAATACTGTTTAATACAGCAAAGTGTTCCAGCCAGTAGGAGCAACTTCCAATACTGTGCTGATTCATGAGGACCCTTTAGAACCACAAGTGAGAACATAAGAGAAACAAAAGCTGGATCCTCAGCACTTCTGGGAAAAAGCATTTCATTATGGAAGAATCTACTGTATCCATGCCATGCGAGAGGAAGATGGGGCTATACAGTTAATTTCTGCTTTCTTTTCCCTAAAATTCTCCAAAATTCCAAATCAGAGTCTGCCTTCTCCGAAATGGTCTCAGAAAGTATCCCTTAAGTCATAAAATAACGACTTTTCTATTTCCCACTCTCACCCGCCCCTGGCCAGAACATTCTGAGTTGGTTGCGGTGGGGGGTGGGGCGTCCTGTCAGCGTCACCTGAGCAGGACTTGTTGGGTGAGCTGATTGGCTGCAGGAGCAGGAACAACTTATGACACTCACTCCCTCAGGGTTTAGTTAAGTGTCTTGCAGTGAAAATGTCCCAACCAGAAGAGGAAGCATCATGAAGAGGCTAGCAGGCGCTGTGCTGGGGCTTCTGCTTGCCCAGGTTTGCTGTGAGTTGGGGCTGCCCCACAGGGAACCTGAAGGAGTGAGGCGCTGCTCTATTGTTGAGGGAGGAGAGGAGCTGACAAGTCCTGCAGACTTTCTATCCTTCTCATCATCTGTGGGGATGGGCGGGGGGCACTTTCAGGGTTTAGTAGGAGTTACAGTGACCCTCACAGTGACTGTTTCTCTTTCCTCATCAGGTGTGCGAGGGGTGGATGTGGAGCAGAGTCCCCCAGCCCTGAGTCTCCAGGAGGGAGCCAGCTACACCCTTCGGTGTAACTTTTCCACTTTCACACAGAGTGTGAATTGGTATCTTCAGAACCCTGGGGGCCGCCTCATCCACCTGTTTTCCGTTCCTTCAGGAACAAAGCAGGAAGGAAGATTAAAGGCCACGACAGTCCCTGCAGAACGCCGCAGCTCACTGCACATTTCCTCTCCGTGGACCACAGACTCGGGCACTTACTTCTGTGCTGCGCAGCACGATGCTCCCCAGGCACCTGCAGCCTCTACACGAACTTGCAGCCGAGGCTCCAGACACACCCTGCTGTATTGATGAAACACATACATACAGACACACACACATCAGTGTGTGCATAACGAGTCTTAGTATATTTAATAAAACTGGAATTATACAGAATTTATTCTTTGACCAAGATGGAAATGATTAGAAAATCAAGTGCAAAGAGATGTCTTTAGAAACCCCAAAATATTTGGATTATATGCACTAACTTTAAAATAACTCTAGGTTAAAGAAGCAATTACAATTGCTATTAGAAAATATTTTGCAAGTAAATATTGTGAGAGCATATTATATAAATATGTCTGAAATGCAGCTAAAATAATACATAGAAGAAAATTTATCTTTTTAAGTATTTATATTACTAAAGAAAGATGTTGAAAACTGTTATGAAGACTCAGCAAAAGGTGATAGAAAAGCAAATTAAACCCAACATAAAATGAAAGATGTAATAATAAAATGTTCAATTGGTGAAATATGAATAAAACTATAGTGATAACCATGAAACAGAAATTTAATTTTGTTAAAATGATTAATAAAATCAATATATTCCTAGGTATAATTATCAAGGGAAAAAAGAAAAAAAGATGAATTATTCATATAAATATAAGTAATAAAAAAGAGAACTATTCTACAGGCTCCATAATGTTATAAATGTAATGACAGAATATCATTAACAAGTTTATGTCACTGAGTAAATGTGTAGAAGTAGATCCACACAGGTCAGGAAAACTTATTTTTTGACAAATGCAAAGACAGTTCAATAGAGGTAACAACATAGTCTTATGAGCAAATGAGGTTGGGATGATTGTATATTCTTAGGAAATAATTGAAAATTGATATAAATATCACATCTTGTACAAAAAATTGTGTATAGTCTCAAAATGAACCATATATCCAGCTATAAAATGTAACATTCAATCTTTTAGAAAAAACATAAGAGAATATCTTCATGACCTAGGGTCAAAAAGATTTTTGACATGACTCCAAAAACACAATCCATACAACATAAATAACTTAGATGTCATCAAAATAAAAATGTTTGTTCTGTGAAAGACACTATTAAGAGAAGGAAAAAGATAAACCACAGACTGGCAGGAAATATTTGCAAAATACATTTTCATCAAAAAACTGTATTTAGAATATAATGAACTGTTCTAAACTCAGCAGGAAGAAACAAACAATCCAGTTGAAACCTGGACAAAAGATTCAGACACTTTACCAAAAAGCTATGTGGTAAGGAAATAAGCATATAGAGAGATGGTCAGTGTTATTAGTAGTTAGGGAAGTGCAAATTAAACCACAAAGAAATACCACTTCACATATATCATAAAGGCTAAAATTAAAAATACTGAAATATCAAATTCTGGCAAAGATGCAGAGAAATTGGATCACTCATACATTGTTGGTGGGTAAATGGTCCAGTCATTCTGGAAAACAGTCCAAGAGTTTTGCGTAAGCTTAAATACTCACTTACCTTACAACTCAGCAAAGCACACTTCTGGGTATTTATGCTTGAAAAATGAAAAACTTACATTCACACAGAAATCTGTATGTGAATATTCATGGCAGCTATATTTGTGGTCACCAAAAACTGGAAATCAGCCAAGTATCTTTCACTGGGTAAATGCAACTGTAGTACATTTGTACAATGAGATGTTATTTAGAGATTTTTCTCAACTTTCAATAGAGTTGTGTCTCAATAAACCATTTTTAGTTGAGAATATCATAGGTGGAAAATGCATTTAATATACCTAACCCAGCTTCCCTTAAATGTGCTCAACATTTACATTAGCCTACAGGTGGGACAAAAGTTTATTTTATACAAAAGTGTTGAAAATCTCATGTAATTTATTGAGTACTGTACTGAATGTGGGGCTTCCCAGTGATGCTAGTGGTAAAGAACCTGCCCGCCAATGAAGGAGACATAGAAGACGCAGGTTCAATTCCTGGATGGGGAAGATTCCTTGGGCATGGCAGCCCACTGTAGTATTCTTGCCTAGAGAATTCCATGGACAGAGGAGCCCGGTGGGCTACAGTCCATAGTGTCACAAAGAGTCAGACACGACAGCAGCGACTTAGCATACACACTGAAAGTGAAAACCAGAATGGTTGTAGGAGTACAGAATGAATTTAAGTATGTCAGTTGTTTACCCTCATGATTTCAGGGCTGGCCAGGAGCTCAGCTTACTGCTGCTGCCCAGAATCACCAGGGAATATTATGACACATGTTGCTAGGATGGGAAAAGACCAAATTTTAAAATTCCAAGTATGGTTTCTACTGAATGTGTATTGCCTTCTTACCACTGGGAAGTCAAAACACTGAAATCAATACCATAAGTTGGTGACAGTTTGTAGTGATTAAAAGAAATAGACTACTGATATATTTAGTAGCCTAGATAGGCCTTCCTAGGTGGATCAGTGGTGAAGAATCTGCCTGTAATGCAGAAGACCTGGGTTTTATCCCTGGGTTTGGATGATTCCCTGGAAAAGGAAATGCAACTCAGTCCAGTATTTTTGCCTGGGAAATTCCATAGACAAAGGAGCCTAGCGGGCTACATTATATGGGGTCATAAAAGAGTCAGACAGGACTTAGCAACTAAATAAATATAGCCTAGATGGATCTCAGAATGCTATGCCAAATGAAAAAAAGTCAATCTCAGAGGCAACATGATGTATGATTACACTTACTGAATTATTATGATTATATATCTAGTATGATTCTACTTATATAACATTCTCAAAAGGACAAAATATTGAGATAAAAAGGAGATCAGTAGCTACTGGGGTTATAAAGAATTGCAGGCATGGGGAGGGTATACAAAGAGGGTTTCTTTAGAGAAATGGAACAATTCTGTGTCATGACTTCAGTGGTGGTACAAGAACCTATAAATGTGATAAAACTTCACAGAGCTTCATATCAAAACCAAAGAGCACATATAAAAACCGATGTGTAATATTATGGTCTATATTTTGTTAAAAAAATTTATCAGTATCAATTTCTGCTGGGAGCCAGCACAGGAGATCCCACCCATGATAAGGTCATGAGGAGAAGACCTGACAAGCAAGGCAGATCAGGACTTCAGGGATTTTGAAAAGCTTCCCCGGCACTCACCTTAAAGATGATCTCTGTCTTTCTGATGCTTGCTATATTAGACTACTCCCTAATTTCTCTGACACAGGTAGAAGGCTTTCCCCAATCTCTCTCCAAACAGAATCAACTTAGAACTTTAATCAATATGTCCCCCGAATGGTGGTATCCTATAAGATTATCCAGGATGAAAGGAGTGTTTCAATTTAAACTCCTTTGCTGGCATTTTAGTTTGTTTGGCAAATGCATTTATGCCCTAGGTACTAATATGCATGATTGCTCATAATACCCTAATCATAAAACAGCATAAAGAACCTGATCACATAAAGGCCCTAATAGGCACAGAGCCCTTCGGGGGGGTGAGGAAGCCCTATTAGAGAACACAAAAATATTATTCTATAAGTGGTTATAGTTAAAGATTTAGAAAAATAGTTTAGAATTATTAATTTTAGCCAGGAATGCTAAAAGGGGCTGCCTCACCAGAGCTGCAGAGTCTTTGTGTGGTAAACCTTTTAGATAAATTTAACTGATAACTTCTGCAAAAGGACTGACCTTTTGTTCAACAAAGAATAGATTACAGAAAACAGCTTTTCATTCACCTAGGTCATAAAATGTCAATAGTCCCCAAGGCCAGAAGATAATGTACAAGACTCTCACAAAAAAATATGCAGAAAACACCCTGGTTTTGTGAAGGATAAGCTGATGTAATATTAAACTATCTTCCCCTTAAAAATGTACTAACAGAATATAAAAGCTATGGTAAAAAATAAAGATTTGCCAGACTGCACACCCCCAGTCTGGTCTCTCTCTCTCTCTCTCTCTCTCTCTCTCGCCGATGCCATTCATCCTGATGGTACCCCTGGATCCTGCCGAGGCTGGACCCCAGCAAGTTTCCTAATATATACATAATTACTATATTAATATATATCTACATTTTATAACATCATGCTGCTGCAAAGGCTGCTGTGGTCATTCATGATCTCCTCTGCTTAGTTACAAATAATTTCAAGCCCAGGCATTCATTGCCCGTCAGCACTCAGAAGTGAAATGAGATGGAAGAGTAGATGTCTCAGATAAATTCAAACTTTCCTTTCTGCTTCACTCATTCATGAGTTATTTTGATCTTAAATCACATGAACTGGCACTGTTTTAGAACTTGTCTGTATTTTCTTTTCTACTTGTCTATTTGCCTTTGGTTCTTTTATATTAATTCATCTATTACAGCAATGAAACCAAATGGAAGATTGACAGCTACATTCCACATGAACATGAAACAGTGCAGAGAACTTCAGTCACCAACTTCTGTGGGGTTGACATGTACTAAGTGTTTGCAGTCTGTAGATATTAAGTTTTGTAGGAGTGCATTATAGCATTACATCAGAGAAAATTCCAGCATGTCTATCTTAAATTTATTTTACAAAGAGAAATAATAATGAGTGACTGACAAGTGAGACTGAATACTCTGGACCAATGAGACAAAAAATGTGACCTGATAATTCTAGGACACATGATCTAGTAAGTACAATTCTACATTCAATCAGGATTGAATACCCTGATCCCCCTCAAAGTCTAATACATAAGAATCAATATCAGATTTCAAAAGAATGTTTTATTCCTGTTATAATTTCATTTAAATATAAACCACTGAATAGACTCTGAAATTCAGATGGACTGATTTTTAAAAAATCATTTCATGTTGAGGTGGTTTTATTTATTGAAAAATCTAAACAGAGCCCTGGAACTCAGTTAAAAAAAAATAGAGAGATACATTAATTATTTTGGATAATATTGCTTTTCACCCAGAAGGCCTAAGATCTGTGAATGTTTTAAACAGTCACTAGATTCTGGGTGGAAAAAAGTGAGCAAAGGCTAATGACTCACTAATCAGTAGATTACAAGAGTGTTTCATAGGCTATACAAAATTATATCTTAAACAGGATGGAAAAATTATTTTACAGAATAATTACTGATGTATGTCAACTTGTTTAATTTTCAGTTTCCCTCAGTTCAAACCTTTAATATTAATTGCTTCCTTCATGCCCCTTTTCAGGATCTGCCAAACATAATGGCCAGGGAAAAATAGTTAGACAAAGTAAAGATTTGTGGTGAGCCAGACAATAGTCATATACTTAAAGCTTTGGTTTTTCTAGTAGTCATGTATGGATATGAGAGTTGGACCATAAAGAAAGCTGAGTGCCAAAGAATTGATGCTTTTGAACTGTAGGATTGGAGAAAACTCTTGGGAGCCCCTTGGGCTGCAAGGAGATCAAACCAGTCCCTCCTAAAGGAAATCAGTCTTGATTATTCATTGAAAAGGCTGATACTGAAGCTGAAACTCCAATACTTTGACCACCTGATGTGAAAAACTAACTCATTTGAAAAGACCCTGATGCTGGTAAAGATTGAAGGCAGGAGGAGAACAGGATGACAGAGGATGAGATGGTTGGATAGCATCATCAACTCGATGGACATGGGTTTGGGTAAGCTCTGGGAGTTGGTGAGGGACAGGGAGGCATGGCATGCTGTGATTCATGGGATCGCAAAGAGTCAGACACGACTGAGCAACTGAACTGAACTGAATTGCTAGATATGGTGGAAGAGTGTATACAAAATTGTTATCTTTGTATCTGATGTTGAGACTGAACTCATTGTTTGTCAGCTAGAGTAATATCTGTAGAAGAAAGTTGTATATAGACCACAGCATGGACAAACTATGACTCATAAGGACAAACTAGAACCATGAGGTGAATGGAAACCACAAAGACACACTACAATTTGTCTGTGTCTCACCTCCTTCAGTCTCACAGTAGTGGGTGACCTTAGGAGAGGTGGGTGTCATTTGGCATCATGCTACATGCATACTTGGCCCAAAACAGAGAAGATGAGGAGGAGGTTTGGTGGGAGGTGAAGGAGTTGTGAATCAACAATAAGTTGAGCTATCAGATCAGCAGCAACATGAGTGAGCAACCATAGTCCCTGGAGCTCTGTACCAACCCCCCAAACATAAAAACTGTGGCTGCTTCATCACAACAACCTTGCAAATGTTACACAAATTTCTTTTGTGGCCAACCCTAACCAAGAACAATATGGGAAGCACTGTATGGGAAAGACTTCCAGTTAGTTTAGATAGTACAAAGCTGCTACAGTACCCTCTTTGTTAACCTGGCATCCATCTGTACTCTCTTAACAACTTTTGAATAAAGAAAGCAAAATTATGTTTCTTGCTAATGTTGTTGTTGTTCAGTCACTAAGTCGTGTCTGACTCTTTGTGATCCCATGTACTACAGCCTGCCAGGCTCCTCTATCCTCCACCATCTCCCAGAGTTTACTCAAATTCGTGTCCCTTGATTTGGTAATGCTATCTAACATCTCATCCTCTGCCGCCCCCTTCTCTGTTTGTGTTCAATCTTTCCCAGCATCAGGGTCTTTCCCAATGAATGGCTTTTCTCATCAAGTGACCAAATTACTGGATTTTCAGCTTCAGTATCAGTCCTTCCAATGAAAATTCAGGGTTGATTTCCTTTAGGATTGACTGACTTGATCTCATTGCAGTCCAAGGGACTCTCAAGATTCTTTTCCAACACCATGGTTCTTGCTAATATAATGCAGTAATTCCTCAGTCAACCCAAAAGATTCTAACTTCATCCTGCAAAGATTATAGAAAGTTCATTTATCCATTTGGGGGTGAAGTTATTTTCTTTTCTACCTAAGCCACATTCTCCTGTTGAATCCTTTATCTTCACTACTGAGCTATAATAAGATAAAAGATTGACTTATATTAGCATATCTTATGTTACTACAGGCAGGCAAATGGGAGAAGGGAGTTAAAATTGGTTAATGTAATACATAAACATATTCATATGAAAATGAAAAACAAATTCACATAAGTATTATTGTTCTCATTCCTGCAAATGACCACATGATTATAGCTGGTATTTATAACTACCTCTTCTATTACCCATCCCATAACCTCTTTGCTTATAGCAAGCATTTCCACTCACTGCTATACTTGACTTCCTATAAAACAGTGTCTTTATTCAGAAGCAATGCTATGAGGAAAGCCATAAATTTGAATAAGGAATTCTGCACGTCCACCACTGCAGAAAATTGCAACTTTCACTGCAATGCATTGAAGGCAAATTCAACAGTCTATTTTAGTGGAAACAATCTTGCCAATACCCATGGAAATTTTCCATATTATATTCTAGGAAACATCATTAAGAATGATACCCAACTTCAGATCAGAAGCAACAGAAGCCACCAAGGTAAAATATTTTTAAAGTGCTTAAAGAGAAAAAACAAACAAAACTTTCAAGGTAATATCTTATGAACATGAAAATGTATTTTTAAGTTGTGTTTGTTATAAATCACTACAAAGAGTTTTGAAAGTCAGTGCACAGACTGATAAACTATATTTGCAATATGTATTTCTGAAAAAGGACTCAGATGAAGATTATGTTAAACAGAATATATTAAAAGTTCCTCAAAGCAATAAGAAACCAGATAACTAGAATGACAAAATCTTGGAGAGCCGACTGAGAAATGTGATATCCAATAGCTAATACGTATATGAAAACTTTAATGAAGATAAAACCTTATCTGAGGGTTTCATCTGGGTCTTTTCAGTATTCTGAGTCTGTCAATGTGGCTAGGAGAATATGACCCCAGGGAATAGAGAAAATAATGACTGTCTCCAGGAAAATAAGTGATTAAGTGAATGTACTAGAAGCTTCCATCATTGAACTGATGTGGAGTAAAGAACAAACAGTAATAGGTTACAGACCTGGACATTGAAGGAGATGTAGGCTTTACTAGAACAAAGAAAGTTGGTATTTATTGAGCTTACTCTTTGTCAGGCACTGCGGTTTGCATTTCAGATTCATTATCCAATTTAAATATAAAAATCTTGTGAGGTATATTTCATTATTCACATTTTTTTAATCTATAGGAAATGAGCCGTAACTCTCCTAACTGTGAAAAGCATCTCCAGCTTTTATTGCCAGCCGGAGTGTATCATTTTAGGGGCTCCTTAGGAGCAAGATTTGGACTATGGAGAAGCACTTGACCCCAGAACATAGTGGCTAGAAGTCTTAGTGGTGGTGACATTACTGGTTTAAACTGGAAGCTAAAGGGAACTAGGAAAAAAATGCCAAACCATAGATTCAATTGCCCCAGGATCAGTAGATGAGGAAATCATCCACTAACCAGTTAACAGTGCTGGATGCTTTAGTTTCTTGTGTAATAGTGTGCTGGGAAAAACAAGAGCTGCAAAGGGATTCTATTCCTTTAACACCCTAAGCTTGTTTCCCCATCAAGACCTGTGTCCCTTGTCTTTGCCTTCTCTGCTGTGATGCTTGGTTGATGTTTTAGTCACAAAGTTCTATCTGACTCACCCTCAGTGATAGTCACCTACACACTAGGCCATCAGTGAATTCCAGCCTTTTGAGTCCTGGCTGCCTGGACTACTTGCTTGGTGTCCTGTGATAAACACTGAATTTTGCTTCACTGCAATCTGCATGAGCAAATGGACCCTGGAAGATTATATATAACCTTGGGTTGGGCAACCATGGGTTGCCATCTCTTTCTCTAGGGTATCTTCCTGACCCAGGAATCTAACTTGCATCTTCTGCATTCTAGATGGATTCTTTACCATTGAGTCACCTGGGAAACCCAATATATATATGTGTCTGTGAGTGTGTGTGTGTCTGTGTGTGTGTGTATGTGTGTGTGTAGTGCAAAAGATAAAAATATTTCTAGAGTTCACATTATTCAAACTCTAAAATAAAAGACTAAGTTGGACTCATTTTGATTTTTTATCTAGATGTCAACATTTCTACCTTGTAAGCCTCTTCAGGCAATATTTATTTAATTTGCCTAGTGGTCAATTGGCTTAGCCTCTATTTCAAATAATTATGATGGCTTTAGATTTCAGGATTTTGCCTTACTGGTTGAAGGAATGCTCCCTGCTGTTGGAGACATATACTTCCTGGTTTGGACAAAGCCCCTCCAATATGTGGGTAAATTTACCAAGAAATTAGTGGTCTCATCAGAAATAAGCTCCATAGTGAATGAGCTCTTTGAATGGTGTGGTCTTGGCCTCACATTCTTATCCTCAAGCGGTCTGATTGCTGTAAGTGGGCTGATTGCTGTGATCTGGAGGGAAAAAAAGGAAATTGATTTGTAGTGACTTCTGTGTGTCAGGGCTTCCCAGGTGGCGCTAGTGGTGAAGAACTCACCTGCCAATGCTGGAAACACGAAATGGGGGTTCAATCCCTGGGCAGGAAGATCTCCTGGACGAGGGCATGGCAACCCACTGCAGTATTCTTGCCCCAAGAATCCCACGGAGAGTAGAGCCTGGTTGGTTACAGTCCCTGGGGTTGCAAAGAGTCACACATAACTAAGCAACTTTCACTACACTATACTACTGTTTATCTTGCATTCCTTCCCCAACCATATATTCATACTTCTAAATAGGAGACGTTAATGAGGCTTTTCAGATATTCCTTTATTAACCTTAGCTGCATCTCTTTTCTTGGGAATTTAGTCAAATTTGGCCATCGAGACGCCTTCCAATCCTGTTTCACTTTTCATAACACAATTTAAGTTTGAGTAAGTGGAAGGCACTGCTCTGACTTTTAGCACCTACCCCATACTGTTTAGGTGAGACAGAATGAGGTTGTTAGATAACATCCCTGACTCAATGGACGTGAATTTGAGCAAACTCCGGGACATAGTGGAGGACAGAGGAGACTCGTGTGCCTCAGTCCACGGGTCACAAAGAGTCGAACGTGACTTAGTGGCTGAACAACAACCATGCTGTTTCCTTTGCTTATTTCAGTTGTTCACTGCAAAGATTTTGTAGTCAGGCACCTCCAGATTCTAATATTTGAGAATGTGAAGAATGAACACTCTGTAGAGAAATCAGTTTCTGTGACTGACACTGTCTTTCTGAACAGGAGTGAGCAGCCTCTTGACTGTGGAACAGCATCCTGCCTCGCTGTGGGTTCAGGAAGGAGATAGTGCCAATTTCACCTGCAGTTCCCCTTCCAGGTCTTTCTACGCTTCACACTAGTACAGATGGGAACCTGCAAAGGGCCCCAGGAACCTGTTTGTAGTGAGTGCAAATAGGGATGAAAAGAAGTGAGGACGAGTGAGAGCCACTCTGAACATTAAGGAGGGCTACAGCTCCATGTACATCGGAGGATCCCAGCCTGAAGACTCAGCCACATACCTCTGCGCCTCCACACAGTGCCCCTCAGCCCCCTGCAGCCCACACCCAAACCTGGGCCTGCTGCTGCTCTGGGACCAGCACTGAGGAAGAGCCATTGTTGGGAGGAAATGGGAAATTCAGTGAATGACAGTGTTTTTGGTAATCAGAGGGAAATGAAGACACAGATAAACAGGCATTCCAGTCACTGTAGCTCCCTCAACTAAGTGGACTGCTAGTGAACACCAGGAACCTTGACTCCTACCAGTACATTGGCCACATCATTGAGTGAGATCTCTAGCCTTCTCTTTTACCATGATTTATAATGCACTAAATGATTATTCAAAGATGTCAAACAAAATGATGTGGCTCGCCTAGGGCAACATTTAAACTTTATTGTTGCTACATCCTGAGACTAGACCTTTTATGGTATTTCTTCACCTGCATGAATCCAACATGGAAATATGCCTTCTTCCCACACATCTGGCATAAAAATCTGCATGTTTTATACCACAACAGTCAATTATGCCTCATTAACTCATCAGAGATTTTGATTTTGGTTTAGTTCAACTTTCCACATTTGTAAAAAAAACCACTTGATATCTGAAAGGAGCAATGATAGGGGAAGTTCACCACTGTCTCCTGAGAAAGCTGAATGTGGGTCAAGAAGCTACATTTAGAATCAGACATAGAACAGCAGACTGGTTCAAAATAGGGATTGGAGTATGTTGGGGCTGTTATTGTCACCTTGCTTATTTAAGTATATGCAGGGTACATTACACAGAGCCCTGGGCAGGAATCAAGACTGCTGGGAGAAATATCAATAACCTCAAATATGCAGATGATACCACCCTAATGGCAGAAAGCAAAGAGGAACTAATGAGCCTCTTGATGAGGTTGAAAGAGCAGAGAGAAAAAGCTGGCTTGAAAGTCAGCATTCAAAAAATTAAAACCAAGGCATTTGGTCCCATCACTTCATGGTAAAGTTGGGGGAAAAGTGGTAACCATGGCAAATTTTATATTCTTAGGCTACAAAATCACTAGGGATGGTGACTGCAGCCATGAAATTAAAAGACACTTTCTCCTTAGAATATAAGCTATGACAAATCTACATAGTGTATTAAAAAACAGAGACATCACTTTGCCAACAAAGATCCATATAGTCAAAGCTATGGTTTTCCCAGTAGTCATAATTGGATGTGAGAGTTAGACCCTACAGAAGGCTGAGCACAGAACTGATCATTTTGAATTGTGGTATTGGAGAAGACTCTTGAGAGTCCTAGGACAGTATGGAGATCAAAGCGGTCAATCCTACTGGAAACCAACTCTGAATATTCTTTGAAAAGACTTATGCTGAAGCTGATTCTCTGATACTTTGGTCACCTGATGTGAAGAGCTAACTCATTGGAAAAGACCCTTATGCTGGGAAAAATCGAGGCCAGGAGGAGAAGATGGTGACAAAGGATGAGATAGTTGGATGGCATCTCTGACTCAATGAACACATGAGTGAAAGTTGCACATGTCCTAGTCTTTGCAACCCCACAGACTATACAGGCCATGGAATTCTCCAGGCCAGAATACTGAAGTGAGTAGTCTTTCCCTTCTCTAGGGGATCTTCCCAACCCAGGGATCGAACCCAGGTCTCCCGAACTGCAGGAGGATGCTTTACCAGCTAGGCCACCAGGGAAGCCCAAGGATACTGGAGTGGGTGGCCTATCCCTTCTCTAGCAGATCTTCCCAACCCAGGAATCCATATGGGTCTTCTGCATTGTGGGTGGATTCTTTACCAGTTGAACTACCAGGGAACATGAGTTTGAGCATATTGGGAGATAACGAAGGACAGGGAAGCCTGGCATACTGCTGTCCACGACGTCGCAGAGAGTCAGACACAACTTAGTGACTGAACAACAACAACAACAATTTAATATGCAAACCCCGGAAGACACTCTTATCAGCCTAGAGTGGGAAGAAATTTAAGCCTAGGTAAGAACAGGGAGGAAATGGGGCACACAAGACTCAATAGGAAATTTGCTCCAATTTTTGACCTCCAGGGGGTGATACTGCATTAACTGGAAATGTCACCTCTAATAAAAGCTCCATTTCACTTCTATGAAGTGAAAAGTGTGCACTGAGGTGCACACTTGAACAGGCTCAACACCAGGAGCAGTGATTATCAAGGAAGCATCTCTTACTGATAGTCACTAGAACTTGCTTGCATTGGGATCCTTTGAATCTCAGATTTCCCTGTAATAGGACTCAGCACACTCTGGCACATTCCTTCCTTCTCAGGGGAGATCTTCCGCAAAATGAATCTCAGCTTCCTTCCTGTATAGCCATGTTCTCTACCACACTTCTCCTGTTGGGAATTTCTTCATAGGGAATCAGTAACATTATATCCCGTGCTCCTGCCTCTATAGAACAAACAGAGTTCTGGTTGAAATCTGAATAGAGACACTGTCTCATTATAGGTAGGTCTTTCCTGGTCTCCCTGATTCAGCATTGCTGTTGCAGGAAGAGCTGGAGCCCAATCAGTGACCTTCCTAACAGCCACATCACTGGCTCTCAGGGCCCCCCTGAAGTGGAGATGCAACAATTCCTCCCTCTAGTGAACTTCCCTATCTCTTCTTGTATGTCCAGACAATAGGATAGGAAGAAAAAAGGTTTGCTTTATCTAGAGGTTGCCTGTAACAGGCATTCTAGGTTAAACATATTTTCATGCAAAGTTCCAAGTGACCCACTCAGATTGCCCCTCTCCTCTTTTCTCTCTTCTATTTCAACTTCTTTAATACCCACTGTCTGCCCAATAATAATTATTGATTCTAATCAACTTTATTTTTCTACACTATTTCCCACAGCTCCTTTAGTGAACATTTGCCGTAATCTCGAACTGTTCATCTGATCCTCGTGCCTGCAGATCACTTCAATTTTACCTCAGTGAAAATATACAGGTCCTCATTTTCCATCCTTTTTACCTCAAAATCCATATACACAGAACCATTATTATTCATAGAGTCTGAGAAAAAGCAAAGACTTGCCTTTCATATGTTTTAAAAACCCTTATTTTTCTTTTAAAATAACCTACTAGAGGCAAAAAGCAGAATACAAATAACAATAGTTAACAGTTAAAATGTATTCTGACTAAAATAGATAACTAATGGGAAGTTGCAATATAACAAGAAGCCCACACTGGTGCTCTGTGAGGAACTAGAGCATTGGAGGGAGGCTCAAAAGGGAGGGGCTATACATATATATATATATATATACACACACACACACACACACACACACATATACACACACATATATACACACACACACATATAAAATACTGACTGATTCACTTTGTTTTACAGCAGAAACTGACCCAACAATGGAAAGCAATTATCCTCTAATTAAAAAAAAAATAAAATAAAATATATTTAAACATGAAATTTTATTTAAAATTTATTTTTAAATTATATGTTTTTAAATTAATTTATTTTAATTGGAGGATAATTATTTTACAATATTGTGGTGGTTTTTGCCATACTTCGACATGAATGAGTTTTAACAAAAATAAAAATAAAATTATTAGTTTTAATAAAAATAAAGCTATTTACAATTCTACTTTCAATGCTCATCAAGTGACAAAAAGTAATATCACTTTCTATGTAGGTTCAGTCTAAAATAAATACATATATTTTAAAAGTAAACCTGTTTAATACTGCAAAATGTTACAGCCAAGACTGCTATGAATACTGTGTTGATTCGTGAGCACCCTTCAGAATCACAGGTGAGTGCATAAGAGATGCCAAAGGAGGGGGGAAGGATCCTGAGAACTTCTGGGAAATAAAATTTCATTTTGCAAGAATCTCCTGCATCCATGCCAGCTAGATAATTAATGTTTGTTATCTCTTCCCTAAAATCCTCCACAAATTCAAATCAGAGTCTGCCTTCTTTGCAATGTTCTTAGAAAAGAACCCTAAAGTCTTAAAATCATGACCTTTCTATTTCTCACTCTTCTCACTCCTCTCTAGTCCATTCTGAATTGATTGAGGCGGGAGGGTGGGGCTTTCTGTCACAAAGTGAGGGGCTGAGCAGGACTTGTTGGGTGAGCTGATTGGCTGCAGGAGCAGGAACATTTCCACAAGGACCTATGACACTCCCTCCCTCAGGGTTTAGTGAAGTATCTTACAGTGAAAATGTCTCAGTAAGAAGAGGAAGCATCATGAAGAGTCTAGCAGGCACTGTGCTGGGGCTTTTGTTTGCCCAGGTTTGCTGTGAGTTGGGGCTGCCTCTGAGGGGCATCTGAAGGATTGAGCAGCTGCTGTATTGTTAAGGGAGAGAGAGGAACTGACAAGTCCTGCACAATTTCTATCCTTCTCATCATCTATGGGATTGGGGAAGGAGCGGGCAGGGTAGGGGGTGGGTGGGGGAGGCACTTTCAGGGTTTTGTAGGAGTTATGGTGACCCTCGCCTGTGACTGTTTCTCTTTCCTCATCAGGTGTGTGAGGGGTGGATGTGGAGCAGAGTCCCCCAGCCCTGAGTCTCCAGGAAGGAGCCAACTCCACTTTTCAGTGTGATTTTTCCACTTCCCCACAGAGTGTGAATTGGTATCTTCAGAACCCTGGGGGCAGCCTCATCCACCTGGTTTACGTTCCTTCAGGGACAAAGCAGGATGGAAGATTAAAGGCCACCACCGTCCCTGCAGAACGCCGCAGCTCACTGCACATTTCCTCTCCGCAGACCACAGACTCGGGCACTTACTTCTGTGGGCGCAGCACGGTGCTCCCCAGGCACCTGCAGCCTCTACACGAACCCTCCCGGGACTCAGCCCCTCCTCCAGCCTCAGTCACACCGTGAGGCCCCCACAGGGCATTTGCAGTGCTTAGTATTCCTTATGGACATTGGTATATGTATAACCACAAACGCTTTTTAGCCCTACGGATTTCTGTTGGTCTTTCCCCAACTCCGTCTGTCTCCTTCTGCACTAGAACCTCTAACTTGTAACTAAAAAAGTAGCTGATAAGAGGACAGAATTAGAATAAATATTTCCCACAGTATGCCGGACTCCAAAACAGTAAACACTGAAAGCAACTAACTAAAAGAAAGAAATCTCTCCAGTAAAGATATTATCCAGCTTGGTTGGGTGTCTCAAGAATGTTCAGATCTGTCTCACTGCGATGTGTCCCAACAGGCAACTGCAAGCACTGGTATCCCATCCTATCAGTGGAGCAAAGTGAACAGAAAATATTTGCTCAGTGTTTAATATGAATTTGACCACTTACAAAGTATTTCTTATAGTTCTGGATTCAAGAAATCTAAAATCTGTTTTGCTGTCTATAGCCACGGTCTTGGCAGGGTTGATTCCTTCCAGATTCTCCGAGGAAGAATCTGTTTCCTTTCCTTTTGTAGCTTCTGAAGGCCACTTGGATCCATGGCTCAAGACCCCTTCTTGAATCACTCCAAAAATGGCTATTCAGATCCTATGCCCAGTTTTTAATCAGACTGTGTTTTTGTTATTGAGGTACATAATATCTTTGCATATTTTGGATATTGATCCCTTATTGCAAATATCTACTCCTCGTCAATAGTTTGCCTTTTATTTTTGTTGATGGTTTCCTTTGTTGTGCTTTAGATTTTAATTTGATTCAGTTCAGTTCAGTTCAGTCGCTCAGTCATGTCTGACTCTTTGCAATCCCATGAATTGCAGCATGCCAGGCCTCTCTGTCCATCACCAACTCCCCAAGTTCACCCAAACTCATGTGCATCAAGTCAGTGATGCCATCCAGCCATCTCATCCTCTGTCATCTCTTTCTCCTCCTGCCCCCAATCCCTCCCAGCATCAGGGTCTTTTCCAATGAGTCAACTGTTCACATAGGTGGCCAAAGTATTGGAGTTTCAGCCTCAGCATCAGTTCTTCCAAAGAGCACCCAGGACTGGTCTCCTTTAGGATGGACTGGTTGGATCTCCTTGCAGTCCAAGGGATTCTCAAGAGTCTTCTCCAATACCACAGTTCAAAACCATCAATTTTTCGGTGCTCAGCTTTCTCCACAGTCCAACTCTCACATCCATACATGACCACTGGAAAAATCATAGCCTTGACTAGACGGACCTTTGTTGGCAAAGTAATGTCTCTGCTTTTTAATATGCTATCTAGGTTGCTCATAACTTTCCTTCCAAGGAGGAAGCATCTTTTAATTTCATGGCTGCAGTCAACATCTGCAATGATTTTGGAGCCCCCAAAAATAAAGTCTGACACTGTTTCCACTGTTTCCCCATCTATTTGCCATGAAGTGATAGGACCAGATGCCATGATCTTAGTTTTCTGAATGTTGATTTATGTTAGTTTGATTAGGTCCCTTTTGTTTATTTTTCCTTTTGTTGCCCTTGCCTTTGAGACAGAAAAAAAGTATTGCAAAGAGAAATGTCAATGAGCATACTACCTATATTTTCTTTTTCAAGTTTTAAAAGTTTCAGGTCTTACTTTTGCTGTTTAATCCATTTTGAGTTTATATTTGTATATGTTGCGAGAAAATGTTCTAGTTTTAGTCTTTTCCCCATTTCAAGAAGCTATATAAAGTCATTTAGAGTAATATCTTTACATGACCTCAGAGGGGCAACACTGCTTCAGAGACATTTAACTTTTGTCCCACATATACAGATTCTTCAACTAGCCCGAAAGGATCCTTTAAATATCTATTAAACTTTTATCTCCAACTTTGCTTCAATTTGCATCTCTGAATCTTGTATGTAAGTAGGTATCTATCCACCTACCTAAATAGTATCTATGTATATTTTAGTCTAACAGTTTGAAAAATATGGCTTTGAAAATTAATATTTCTTTAAACAGCATATTTTATCCTTTGATGTTAAAGTCATATTAGTTTCTCTAGTATGAATTAATCATGTTTTCACCCAGATATATCCCAGACTCCAATCATACTGAGTTAATCAGTGCCAGAATTCCCTTACCCCATTCTTTAGTAAGAAATATAGTGCAAGTTCCAGTTCAAGCAGCTCCTCCATCAGAACTACTCTCTGACTGAGTCCATAAGTGAGCCCATTATCATTTTCTTGGGTCCATCATATAGAAACACATTTCTCTTTAGTAGCTTTTACCTGAATGTACTTGTATTGGGAGTGGGTTGACTGAAGATTGCTACTTCCCTTTCTGTCTTGAATGAGACCCAAGGATGACCCTTTTAGGCACTAGTAAATATATATTGAAGACATGCATGGGTGAATGAATAAATAAAAAATAAAACACGACAAAAATTCAACAAACAATAAAAAATCCCCTTAGCTGGAGTAGATGGGATTAGGTAGAGGAGTGGGAATGGTTATTATTGTCTCCTGTTGAAATGTGGTGATGTTTTTCTTTGATAGTATCTGAGATGACATCAAATACAGAGAACACAAACTCTTAAAAAAAAAATGAGCTCCTTAATTTCTGTTTCTATACCCTGATGTGTTGACCTCTAAAGCCAAATTGTTTCTTCACATTTTTGTATTTTACCTGTGAGAATACGGTGTAACTCAGTACGAGAGCTATCAAAAATGTTTCATTACTGAATGATCATGGTCCCATATCTTCTGAATTCTGCAGAATTTTCCTAGCTAATCTTATCAATTTGGAGACAAAAGATTCTCCAGAACAAATTATTCCAGTGCTTCTCAATTTATTTTCTCCATGCTTATTCTGTAAACATTTTATTTGCCTGATTTGTATTTTATAAGAAGTATAAATTGAAATTGATCTAATTATATTTTATTAATTCTTAGGATCATGTAAAGTGTGGAAACCCTGTATGATGGTGTTAAAATGTGAATTCCATCAGGGCAAAAGGACTATGTATCTTTATGTTCTGCTCCATAAACTTTGCTTGTAATGATATATTATGCCCCTTGTGTATCCTCAATAGACATTAATTAGTATTTGTAATAAAAAAGAAATGCTCCCTACATACTAATCTTGTGACTTCATGGGCGTCTCTCTCTTCTCCACTGTAAAATAACACTAGTCCTATTAAAACATCAAACTGTCCTGATACATGATTTTTAACCTTCTAGGAGGGGTAAGGAAAAGGAAAAGGGGATAGTGTGAGAGAAATTCTCACCTGCACTTTATCCTTGTAAGGGGGTCATTTCAGATTCTCAATGAATTTAATTTTCAGTGATTCTAATTTAGCACAGAATGAGAAATACTACTTTTGAGCAAGAGGTTTAAGAGAAAGCCCTTGTGAGAGGGTGGGGCTTACTGAAAGAACAGAAGCAGGTATGAACTTAAAGTCAGAGTTCCAGCTGGCTGAGAAATGCAGAAGAGGAACTTGAGTTGCCACTGAGCACTGGTACCAGAAACGATGGACAAGATACTGGGAGCACCGCTTTCCATTCTGTGGTTTCAACTGGGCTGTGAGCTGCGGAGGAGAAAACCTAGGATATCTCATTAATTAGGGGGACTGGGAAAATTGGGTTACAAACAAGTTCATGCAAATAGAAACTTTAAGAAATAAACATATGTCTGTGGAACTGATGGCTTTTTTCTCTTTAAGTGGGGGTGAGTGGCCAACAGGAGGAAAAAAGTAACCAAGAGCAGGTGAAACAGAGCCCTTAATCTTTGACAGTCCAGAAAGGAGAGATTTCCATTCTGAACTGTAGTTATGAGAATCAGGGTTTTTTTTTGACTACTTCCTATGGTACTGGCAATACCCTTGTAAAGGCCCTGCGTTCTTGATAGCCATAAATTCAGTTGTGAATGAAATGGAAGAGGGAAGATTCACAGGGAAGTTTTCCTAAATAAGAGTGCCAAACAGCTCTCATTGCACATCACAACTTCCTTGCCTGGAGACTCAGCCACCTACTTCTGTGCAGCAAGTGCACAGTGCTCCCCAGGTACCTGCAGCCTGTACCCAAACCTACAGCTGAGGCTCCCTCACATGCAGACACATACAATTTGTTTGTGCATAAAAAGTCTTAATATATTGAAGAAAACTGACATTATACAGAATTTATTTTCTGATCAAAATGGAAATGATACAGATCAAGTGCAAAGAGATGTCTCTAGGAACTCCCAAATATTTGATACATATTTAAATCTTCTAACTTTAAAACAAGCCTAATATCATGGCATCTGGTCCCATCACTTCATGGGAAATGGATGGGGAGACAGTGGAAACAGTGTCAGACTTTAATTTTTGGGGCTCCAAAATCACTGCAGATGGTGATTGCAGCTATGAAATTAAAAGACACTTACTCCTTGGAAGGAAAGTTATGAGCAACCTAGATAGCATATTAAAAAGCAGAGACATTACTTTGCCAACAAAGGTCCATCTGGTCAAGTCTATGATTTTTCCAGTGGTCATGTATGGATGTGAGAGTTGGACTGTGAAGAAAGCTGAGTGCCGAAAAATTGATGGTTTTGAACTGTGGTGTTGGAGAAGACTCTTGAGAATCCCTTGGACTGCAAGGAGATCCAACCAGTCCATCCTGAAGGAGATCAGTCCTGGGTATTCACTGGAAGGACTGATGCTGAAGCTGAAGCTACAGTACTTTGGCCACCTCATGTGAAGTGTTGACTCATTGGAAGAGACCCTGATGCTGGGATGGATTGGGGGCAGGAGGAGAAGGGGATGACAGAGGATGAGATGGTTGGATTGCATCACCGACCCAACGGACATGGGTTTGAGTAAACTCCAGGAGTTGGAGATGGACAGGGAGGCCTGAAATGCTGTGATTCATGGGGTCACAAAGAGTCAGACACGACTGAGCGACTGAACTGAACTGAAGTAAAAAAAAAAAAAATTACAATGGATGCTAGAAGATATTTTGAAAGTAAATGTTTGGAGAGCACACTATACAAATATTCATGAGATGCAGCTAAAATAACACATAGAAGGAAGTTTATCTTTTAAAATACTTATATTAAAGAAGAAAAATGGTTGATAGGCTACTCTCAAGGTTTTCAGGAAAAGGTGATAGAAAAGCAAATTTAACCCAACATGAACTGAAAGAAGCAAATAATAAAATGTCCAAATGGTGAAATACAAGAAAACTATGGAGGTAGCCATGAAATCAATCGGTTCAGTCTTTGCGACCCCGAGGACTGTAGCACACCAGGCTTCTCTGTCCATCACCAGCTCCCAGAGCTTGCTCAAACTCATGTCCATCAAGTTGGTGATGCCATCCAACCATCTCATCCTCTGTAGTCTCCTTCTCCTCCTGCCTTCAATCTTTCCCAGAAACAGGGTCCTTTCTAATGAGTCAGTTCTTCATATCAAGTGGCCAAAGAATTGGAGCTTCAGCTTTGGGATGAGCCCTTCCAATGAATGCTCAGGACTGATTTCCTTTAGGATGGACTGGTTGGATCTCCTTGCAGTCCAACGGAACCTCAAGAGTCTTCTCCAACACCACAGTTCAAAAACACCAATTCTTTGGCACTCAGATTTCTTGATAGTTTAATTCTCACATCAATACATGACTACTGGGAAAACCATAGCTTTGACTATATGAACCTTTGTCAGCGAAGCAATGTCTCTGCTTTTTAATATGTTATCTAGGTTGGTCACAGCTTTGCTTCTAAGAAGCAAGCATCTTTTAACTTCATGGCTGCAGTCACCATTCACAGTGATTTTGAAGCCCAAGAAAATAAAGTCTGTCACTTTTTCCATTGTTTCCCCATCTATTTGCCATGAAATGATGGGACGGGATGCCATGATGTTAGTTTTTTTGAATGTTGAGTTTTAAGCCAACTTTTTCATTCTGCTCTTACACTTTCTTCAAGAGGTTCTTTAAGTCCTCTTCACTTTCTGCCATAAGGGTGCTATCATCTGCATATATGAGGTTATTAATATTTCTCCCAGAAATCTTGATTCCAGCTTGTGCTTCATCCAGTCTGGCATTTTGCACGATGTACTCTGCATATAAGTTAAATAAGCAGGGTGACAATATGCAGCCTTGACGTACTCCTTTCTGAACTTGGAACCAGTCTATTGTTCCACGTCCACTTCTAATTGTTGCTTCTTGACTTGCATACAGATTTCTCAGGAGACAGGTAAGGTGGTCTGGTATTCCCATCTCTTGAATAATTTTCCACAGTTTGTTGTGATCCACACAGCTTTGGCATAGTCAATAAAGCAGAAATAGATGTTTTTCTGGAATTTTCTTGCTTTTTCTATGATCCAACAGATGTTGGCAATTTGATCTCTGGTTTATCTGCCTTTTCTGAATCAAGCTTGAACATCTCAAAGTTCAGATTTCATATACTGTTGAATCCTGGGTTGGAGAATTTTGAGCAGTAGTTTGCTAGTGAGTGAGAAGAGTGCAACCGTGTGGTAGTTTGAAAATTCTTTGGTGTTGCCTTTATTTGTGATAGGAATGAGAACTGACCTTTTCTAGTCCTGTGGGAACTGCTGAGTTTTCCAAATTTGTTGGCATATTGAGTGTAGCACTTTCACAGCATCATCTTTTAGGATTTGGAATGGCTCAACTGGAATTCCATCACCTCCACTAGCTTTGTAGTGATGCTGCCTAACAAAGGTCCGTCTAGTCAAAACTGTAGTTTTTCCAGTAGTCTTTATAGATGTGATTGCTGGACTATAAAGAAAAGTGAGTGCCAAACAATTGATACTTTGAACTGTGGTGTTGGAGAAGACTCTTGAGAGTCCCTTGGACTACAAGGAGATCCAACCAATCAATCCTAAAGGAAATCAGTCCTGAGTATTCATTGGAAGGACTGAGGCTGAAGCTGAAACTCCAATACTTTGGCCACTTATGGGAAGAACTGACTCCTTGGAAAAGACCCTGATGCTGGGAAAGATTGAAGTTGGGAGAATGGGACGATAGAGGATGAGATGACATCACTGACTTGGTGGACATGAGTTTGAGCAAGTTCTGGGAGTTGGTGATGGACAGAGAAGCCTGACGTGCTGCAGTCCATGGAGTCGCAAAGAGTCGACCACGACTGAGGGACTGAACTGATCTGATACATAGTGTGATTCTGCTTAAACAATATTCTCAAAGGGACAAAATATAAAAATAAAAAGGAGATCAGCAATTAGCAGGGTTATAAAGAGTTGCAGGGATGGGAAAGGTATTCAAAGAGGATTTCTTTAGACAGATGAAATGATTTTGTGTCATAATTTTAGTGGTGTTACAAGAATCTATACATGTGATAAAATTTCTTAGAGTGATGCATCATAATCTAAGAGTGTATATGAGAACTAATTTATAAGGTTATGGTATTTTCAAAGAATTTTATTAATATAAATTTCTTGATAGATATGTAATTATTATATTAATATATATCTATATTATATAACATGATGCTTTGCAAGCTGCTGTAGTCATTCATGATCTCCTCTCCTTAATTACAAGTAATTTCAAGTCTGGGCATTCATTGTTTGTCAGCACTCAGATGTGAAATGGGACAGAAGAGTAGATGTCTCAGATAAATACAAACTCACCTCCCTGCTTCACTCATTCATGAGTTACTTTGATCTGTGAACTTGCACTTGTTTATTTGCCTTTGGTTCTTTTATATTAACTCATCTATTACAACAATGAAACCAAATAGAAGATTGACAGCTACATTCCACATGAACTTGAAACAATGTACAGAATTTGATTTGCCATCTTCTGTGGTGTTGACAAGTACTATGTGTCTGCAGTTTGCAGATATTAAGTTTTGTAAGAGTGCGTTATAGCATTATATCACAGAAAGATCTGACATGTTTATCTTAACTTTATTTTATAAAGAGAAATAATAATGAGCAACAGACAAATGAGACTGAATACTCTGGACCAATGAGACACAAAATGTGACATGAGGGTGATTCTAGGACACATGGTCTAATAAGTACAATTCTACATTTAGAGGCTACAGGATTGAATACCCTGATCCTCCCTCAAAGTCTAATACATAAAACTCAATATACACAAAACTCAATTCAAAAGAATAATATTTTTATTCCTGAAACAATGTCATTTAAATATAAACCACTGAATAGACTCTGAAATTCAGATGGACTGGTTGTTAAAAATTATTTCATGTTGAAGTAATTTTGTTGATTGAAAAAGCAAAGTAGAGCCCTGTAACTCAGTGAAAAAGAAAAAGGCAGAGATACATTAATTACTTTGGATAAGTTTGCTTTTCACCCAGAAAGCCTAAGATCTGTGAATGCTTTAAAATAGTCACTAGATTCTGGATGGAGAAAAGTAAGCATAGGCTAAATTGATGACCAATCTGTAGATTACAAGAAAGTTTTGTAGGCTATACTAAATTATATCTTAAACAGGGTGGCAAAATTATTTTACTGAATCAAAGTTTGTCAACTTGTTTAACCTTCAGTGTCCCTCAGTTCATACCTCTAATACTAATTTCTTTCTTCATGCCCCTTTTCAGGATCTACCAAACTTAATGACCAGGGAAAGACAAGTAGACAAAGTAAAGGTGTGTGGTGAGCCAGACTTCATCTGCATACAGACCACGTGGTTGATGAACATGACACCCTACTTCCTGTTTGTGGGAGTCACGCAGGAACCCAGGTGCTATGTATATGTGCTATGTATATGTGCTGCCAGGCACTCATGGACACTGAGATCTTAGCTTGAGGCAGAATTAAACGGATTTGTGCAGGGGAATCCACACCTCATGCCGCTCTCCAGTCTGCTCTGGGTGTTCCTGGCCTTCACCTTCTCTGGTAGGGATGCTCCCAAACATGGGTGCGGTGTTCAGGGTGAAAGCACTGCACACAGGCATGTGGTGCTTCATTGGGACTTGGGGAGGAAAGGAAGACTGGAGAAAAGAAAGTGTTTTATGATTTCAGTTTGGTTTGTAAATATTTGGGTCCAAAATTTCTCTAATTTCTACAGCGTTTTGTTCACTATTTCAGCTCTGTTTTCTTATTTTTTTCCACAGTATCTGGTGTGGCCCAGAAAGTTACTCAAGACCAGCCAGTCATAATCAGTCAAGTGGGGAAGATAGTCACCCTTAACTGTCAATATGAAACCAGTAGGAATGTGCATGACTACAGCATTTTTTGGTACAAGCAGCTTCCCAGTGGACAGATGACTTACCTCATTCGTCAGTATTCAGAAGACGAGAATGAAAGGGATGGCCGCTACTCTGTAAACTTCCAGAAAGCACATAAATCCATCAGCCTCACGATTACATTCTTAAAACTGGAACATTCTGCAGAGTATTTCTGTGCTCTCTGGGAACTCACAGTGTTTGAAGTAATAGGAAAAGCTGAACAAAAACCCCAGAGCTTAATAAGAGAGAGTCCCCCTGCTGCAGGACCGCAGCTGAAATGCACACCTGCAGCCCTCAGACAAGAAATGATAGTCTTGTGGTTGCTTAATCTGTGATCTGGATCAGAGGAATTAATTCTACATGAAAGCTTCTTCTATGTCATTTGGATTCAGGTGTCCAGAGTAACTTTCTACTAAAACATTCTCCTCCTGAATTTTTGAATTTAAATCAATCATACAGAACATGTGTAATCTTGTCTAAAGTTATAAACTAGCTCCATAATAATGTAAAGTGACAATTTCACTAAAATACACTCATATCACATACCTGGGTCTAGTTATTTGGAATCATCATGGAAACAATTTTCTGAATCCTTTCTTCTTAGACTTATGTCACTTAAGGTGCAATCAGACAAGCAGAACCACCAGTGGTATGGAATAAGAAATTAGTTATAAAGATTAGAACTCAGGCAATTGCTAGATTTGGTGGAAGAGTGTATACAAAGCTATTGTCTTCATATCTGGCGTTGAGAAAAAATTCATTGTTAATCAGCTAGAGTAATAGTTGTAGAACAAAGCTGGAATAGACTGAAGTGTGGACAAACTGCGACTCATGAGGACATATTAGAACCATGAGGATAATGGAACCCACAAGATACACTAAAACTTGTCTACGTCTCACCTCCTTCAGTCTCACAGTAGTGGGTGACCTGAGGAGAAGTAGGTGTCATTTGACATCATGCTTAAAATTGGCTTAAAACTCAACATTCAGAAAAATAAGATCATGGCATCTGGTCCTATCACTTCATGGTAAATAGATGGGGATACAATGGAAACAGTGATGGACTTTATTTTTTGGGCTCTAAAATCATTGCTTATGGTGACTACAGTCATGAAATTAAAAGACACCTGCTCCTTAGAAGAAAAGTTATGACCAACTTACACAGCATATTACTTTGCCAACAAAGGTCCACCTAGTCAAAGCCGTGGTTTTTCCAGTAGTCATGTATGGAGGTGAGATTTGCACTATGAGGAAAGCTGAGTGCTGAAGAATTGATGCTTTTGAACTGCGGTGTTACAGAGGACTCTCGAGAAACACTTGTACTGCAAGGAGATCAAACCAGTCCATCCTAAAGGAAATCAGACCTGAATATTCATTGGAAGGGCTGATGCTGAAGCTGAAACTCCAATATTTTGGTCACCTGATATGAAGAACTGACTCATTGGAAAAGACTCTGAGCTGGGAAAGATTGAAGGTGGGAAGAGAAGGGGATAACAGAGGATGAGATGGCTGCATGGCATCACTGACTCAATGGACATTAATTTCAGTAAACTCCAGGAATTGGTGATGGACAGGGAAGCCTGGCGTGCTACAGTCCATAGGGTCACAAAGAGTCGGACATGACTGAGTGACTGAGTTAAACTGAACTACATACATACTTGGCCCAAGACAAAGAGATGATGAGGAGGAGATTTGGTGGGAAGTGGAGGTGTTGTGAGTCAACAATAAGATGAAATATCAGATCAGCAGCAACACGTGTGAGTAGCCATAGTCCCTGGAGCCCTGCACCATCCCCCAAAACATAAAAACTGTGGCTGCTTCATCACAACGACCTTCCAAATGTCACACAAATTTCTTTTGTGGCCAACCCTGAGCCAGAACAATACAGGAAGCACATTCTGGGAAAGATTTCCAGTCAGTTAAGGTAGCTCAAAATTGCTACAATACCCTTTAGGTTAATTTGGCATCCATCTGTACTCTTTTAACAGCTTTTGAATAAAGAAGACAGCAAAATTATGCTTCTTGCTAATGTTGTTTTTGCTGTTCAGAAACTAAGTCATGTCTGACTTTTGCAACCCCATGGACTGCAGCACAAGGCCCCCTCTATCTTCCACTATCCACTGATTTGGTGATACCATCCAAATGTCTTATCCTCTGCTGCCCTCTTCTCCTTTTGCCTTCAAACTTTCCCAGCTTCAGAGTCTTTTCAAATGATATGCCTCTTCTCATCAAGTGGCCAAAATGTTGGAGTTTCAACCTCAGCATCAGTCCTTTCAATGAATATTCAGGGTTGATTTCCTTTAGGATTGGCTGGGTTGATCTCCTTGCAGTCCAGGGGACTCTCAAGAATCTTCTCCAACACCACAATTCTTGCTAATATGATGCAGTAATTCCTCATTCAACCCAAAACATTCTAAACATATCCTTCAAAGATTAGAGCAAGTTCATTTATCCATTTGTGGATGATGTTACTTTCTCTTTTAACTAAGCCACACTCTGCCACTGAATCCTGTACCTTCACTACTGAGATATAATAAGATATAAGATTGACTTATATTAGCATATCTTGTTACCACATGTAGCAAATGCAAGAGGGGAGTTAAAATTTAATACATAATATAATACTTAAATATATTTATATAAAAATGAAAAACAAATTTTCATAAGTATTATTGTTCTTATTTCTGCAAATGACCACATGGTTATAGCAAGTATTTATAACGACCTCTTCCATTACCCATCCTATAACCTCTTTGCTCATAGCAAGCACTTCCATTCACTGCTATACTTCACTTCCTATAAAGCAATCTCCTTATCCAGGAGCAATGCTATGAGGAAAGTCATAAATTTGAATAAGAAATTCTGCAGGTCCACCACTCTGGTTTTGGCAGACATTTGCAAGCTGTTGTATCCTGGGAAACATCATTAAAATGGTATCTAACTTCATATTAGAAGCAATAGAAGCCACCAAAGTAGAATATTTCTTAAAGAGCTTAAAGAAAACAAGCAAAATATCCAAGCTAGTTTCTTATGAACATCAATGTATATTTCTTAATTGTGAGTTTGTTATAAATCACTGTTAAGAGTTTTGAAAGTCAATGCACAGACTGATAAACTGTATTTGCAATGCATATTTCTGAAAAAGGACTCAAATGCAGAATATGTTAGAAGTTCCTTTAAATCATTAAGAAAACAGATAATAAAGAATGGCAAAATCTTGGAGATCCAACTCAAAAATAAGATATCTGATAGCTAATAAGTATATAAAAACCTTAATATTATTATTAACTAGGGAAATGAAAATAGCACCATACCTCGGCATTCCACCTGGGTCCTTTCAGTACTCTGAGTGTGTCAGTGTGGCTAGGAGAATACGACTCCAGGAAGTAGGGAGAGATAATGACTGTCTCCAGGAAAACAAATGATTAAGTGAATTTTCTTTTTTTTTTTTTTTGAAAGGTCCTTCCCTTTGTTTATTTATTTATTTTTTTTTTTATTTGTAGTGAATTTTGTCATACATTGAAATGAAAAGGCCTTGGGTTCACATGTCTTCCCTATCCAGATCCCCCCTCCCACCTCCCTCCCCACCCGCTCCCTCCAGGTCCTCCCAGAGCACCAGGTCCGAGCGCTTGTCTCATGCATCCAACCTGGGCCGGTAATCTGTTTCACCCTTGATAGTATACATGTTTCGATGCTGTTCTCTTAAAACATCCCGCCCTCGCCTTCTCCCACAGAGTCTAAAAGACTGTTCTATAAATCTCTGTCTCTTTTTCTGTTCTGCATATAGAGTTATCACTAAGTGAATTTTCTAAAAGCTTCCATCATTGAACTGATGTGGAGAAAAGAGCAAACAGTAACAAGTCACAGACCTGGACATTGAAGGAGAGGTAGGATTTACTGGAAAAAAGAAAGTTGGTCTTTACTGAGCTTTACTCAATGTGAGGCACTGTGGTTTGTGTTTCAGATTCATTATCTAATTCAAATATCAAAACCCTAAGAGATAGGTTTTATTGTTTTCTTTTCTTTTTTCCATTTATTTTCATTAGTTGGAAGCTAATTACTTTACAATTTTGTAGTGGTTTTTGCCATACATTGACATGAATCAGCCATGGATTTACATGTGTGCCCCATCCCAAACCCCCCTCCCACCTCCCTCTCCACCCGATCCCTCTGGGTCTTCCCAGTGCACCAGCCCGGAGCACTTTTCTCATGCATCCAACCTGCACTGGCGATCTGTTTCACACTTGATAATATACATGCTCCGATGCTGTTCTCTCAGATCATCCCACCCTCGCCTTCTCCCATAGAGTCCAAAAGTCTGTTCTGTACATCTGTGTCTCTTTTTCCATCTTGCATATAGGGTTATTGTTACCATCTTTCTACATTCCATATATATGCATGAGTATACTGTATTGGTGTTTATCTTTCTGGCTTACTTCACTCTGTATAATGGGCTCCAGTTTTATCCATCTCATTAGAACTGATTCAAATGTATTCTTTTTAATGGCTGAGTAATATTCTATTGTGTATATGTACCACAGCTTTCTTATCCATTCGTCTGCTGATGGGCATCTAGGCTGCTTCCTTGTCCTGGCTATTATAAACAGCGCTGTGATGAACACTGGGGTGCAAAACAAAACAACTTTGGGAAATGAGTCGTATCTTTCCTAATTGTGAAAAGCTTTGTTACCTTTTATAATCAGCCTGTGTGTCGCATTTTAGAGAGCTGCTTAAGAGCAAGGTCTGGACTACGGAGAAGTACTTGGCCCCAGAACTGGGTGGCTGAATGTCTCAGTGGCGGTGACATTACTGGTTTAAACTGGACGCTAAAGGGAACTAAGAAAGAAAATGCCCAAACATAGATTCAACTGCCCCAGGATCAGTAAATGAGGAAAGCATCCACTAACTAGTTAACAGTGCCGGATGCTTTAGTTAGTTTCTTATGTAATAGTGTGCTGGGAAAAACAAGGGCTACATTGAGATTTCATTCCTTAAACACCGCAAGCTCGTTTCTCTCTCGAGTCCCGTGCCCCTTGTTTTTCCCTCTCTCCTGTGATGCTTTGCAGTTGTTTAGTCACTAAGTCGTGTGTGACTCATCCTCTGTCCATCGGATTTCCCAGGCAAGAATACCGGAGTGGCTTGCCATTTCCTTCTTTATGGGATCTTCCAGACCCAGAGGTTGAATCCACTGGAAGGTGGATTCTTTACCACTGAGCCAGTGATGCTATCCCCCCAAATATGAACATGATGCACTTCTGAATCCCTTAGTGTTTCAACTCAAATGTCACCCCTTTGTGAACCCTTTGTCTAAATCTGTTTTTCCTTCCTGAGAATCAGACTCTAGCACACTGGATGAAGCAAGAATGAAAGCTGATATATTGAAACCTGGTGTCCTGCTCAAACATTTTGTGAGGCTTTCTCTGGCTTCCCTGCTCCCCTCCAGTGATCTTGGATTAAATTGTGGGGAAACCTAATCACAATAGCAGCTGCCAAGGCTGAGCCAGTTAGTAAACGTCCCAGTGCAGAAATCAAGAGGGAGAGGATTCAGGAAAACTGGCTGTGTGCTTGTTTGTTTTTTCTTTTGCCTGCCATATGTGAAAGTGATTGATTCCAAATGACAAATACAACACACGAGATGATTATGGCTGCAGAGTTATAGGCTACCTTGGATAGAAGGTTTGGAATTGTTGTACAAGGTAGATTTTTCTCTATTAAGTCAAATTGCATTTACTGCTCTGTCCTTTCTTGTAGTATAGAAATATCCTGAGAAGTGGGAGCAAGAGTCAATTATTAAAATGCTAATACACAGTAGTAGCAAACACAGGTTGGTATACTCTTTCTATGTTATATTATGATACCCATTCTCTCAATATAATACCTTATATTTAAGGTAGTTAGCACCAGTTAATGAGAACTGATTTCCCGGTAACAGTAAGAAACATGATAGACCACTGATACTTATGATAACACATGAAATCTGCTGTGTAAACTGTTAAACAAACCTCAGAAAATATTGAGCTTTATCTTGTAGATAGACTCGTCTGGAATTTTATGCTATGGCTTCCTATCCTCCAAGATCTTGTACATTTCCACAGCTGGTTGAGAGCCTGTGACAGAGAAGGTGTTGCACTCAGTGATTCGCATGTGTGTTTACAGTTCTTACTGGAACCCCTCAAAGTTGTGTCCACCCTACTTTAGGAAAACAGTGGAGCAAAGTGCTTCAGACCAAAGACTTAGATTGTGTTTCTAGATCTAGCATTCATTAGTGTGTGACCTTGGGATTGTGAAAAGAATTTTTACTCTTCAATTTCCTCATCTCTGCACTGTGGTTATTGACAGAATTTACCATGCAGGGTTCTGATAAGAAGTGAATGGAATAATGAATGCCAATGCTAAGCCCAGTGCCCAGCAGAAAGATACTGGCTGCTTAGAGGAATACAGATGAACATGAAACAGTTTCAATACCTTGTCTCGTGTTGCAGAATAAGTGTCAGAGTGGAGCCCTCCCTCCATACCTTACTTAGAGCAGATGCCCTTCCTCATCCCAAGAGTAACTATCTTAACACAGTTTTGTATTGTCTTTAAAGTGCTTATCCCTATTTAAAATTGTCTACTTCTAAATAGGAGGCATTAATGATACTTTTCAGATATTCGTTTATTAACTGTAACTGCATCTCTTTTCTTAGGAAGATAAGTCATGAGTTAGCTGTTGAGACCTTCCAATCCTGTTTCTCTTTTCAGAACATGACTTAAGTTTCAGTATTCATGAGCTTCCCTGCTGGCTCAGACAATGAAGAATCTACCCGCAATGTGGGAGACCTGGGTTTGACCTCTGAGTTGGAAAGATCCCCTGGAGGAGGGCATGGCAAGCTTTGCCAGTATTCTTGCCTGGAGAATCCCCAGGGACAGAAAAGCCTGGCGGGCTGCAGTCCATGGGGTCAAGAGTCAGACACAACTGAGTGACTGAGCACACAGGTGGAAGGCACTGCTCTGATTTTAGCACCGACCCTATACTGTTTAGGCAAGATGAGATGAGATAGTTAGATAGCATCACTGAGTCAATGGACGTGAATTGAGCAAACTCTGGGTCATAGTGGAGGACAGAGGACACTGGTGTGCTTGGGGTCACAAACAGGTGACTTAGCGATTGAACAACCATGCTGTTTCCTTTGCTTATTTCAGTTGCTCACTGGAAAGAAGGTTTTGCAGTCAATCTGCAGTACCAGATTTCCAAGAAGTAGAGTTAGATTCTGAACAGTCTTAATTAATGCTATCTTGTACTAATAAATTTTCCTGGATGCATTTTATTTTACCAACTGCATATTGAGCTCACGGGTAATGTTGCTTTTATAATTTTCAAAGGTCCTAGGGAAATTGTAGTCCCCAAATCATTGTTTAAATAAATATGTGCATGTTGAATTAAACTAACATTCTTCCTGGACTGTAACAGATGAGACAGAACAAAATTCTTATTTATTTTTAAGCAACTCTATTGAGGTATAAGTGACATTCCCTAATATTCATACATTTTGAATTTCCAGTTTAATAATTTTTAGTAAATTATCCTTCATCCCCAATTATAGTTGTTCTTTATTTCCATGCTTGGCCCCATAGCAACCACTGACCACATTTATAACTTTACAAGTTCCTTTTATGAATATTTCATATACATGAAATCATTCAATATGTAATCTTGTGTCTGGCTGTTATTCCTTAACATAATTTTAAAAATTATTTATCTTGTAACATACATTAGTATTTCATTCATATTTATTGATGAATAGCAATTCACTGGCAAGTGAATTACATTTCATTTATCCATTCACCAGATGTTGCAGATTTTGGTGCTTTTAGGAGGAATAACCACAAAGTAGGTTCTAGTATTTTTGGAATATACCTTCACTAACACTTACACACTTACTGAGCATCACAAATGTAGGTGGTGTGGCAGATTCCAAACGCTGTAGACTACTTAGCCAGATAGACATGCGTTGTGATTCTTACTATGCACCTACCATATGTGTGATCTCAAGTTAGTTACTTGATCTCTTTCAGCTTTAGTTTTCTTGTTTCTAAGTTGGAAATAATATCTCTATTGCATAACATTTCTATTAGAATGGTGTGCATAAAGATAATTTAACACACAGCATTTGTGCACATTTATAAATTGGGATTTGAAAGTTTATAAATTTTATTGAAATTTTATGTAAAAGATTCCTAACCAAAGTGTGTTTTCTGCCATGTTTGCAATCCCAATCTCTTTAAAGTTGAATAAGAGCAGCCGATCATAAGGCAACCCAATTCTGAAAGGTTGTCAGCTCTTTTTGCATTGTGAGCTCGTAAGAGATATCCTCAGTGTTTCTGAAGTTGGTCTCAAGAAAGCAGCGTTTGATCCTTCCTTGAACCACAGGAAACTGATTCTAGAACAGAAATGGTGGATTTTTAGCATATGTATGTGTCCTCCTCTCTGACTGGCTGAGCAACCAGATGCAGAATCCTTATTACCTGAAGCAGACTGTTCCCCAGATCTAGGCTGTAGAATTTTCCATGTTGAGGATTCTTGATCAGAATAAATGGAGAGGAGCACTTTTCTAACCTCATTACTGATCCTGTGGCTCCATCTTGGTCATAAGTCCAGGGGCTGCTGAAGACATTCTGAGAAGTCTGGGGTGGTGATGGGGAAGGTGGGGGGCGCATTCAGGCACCTCCAGGTTCTAATATTTGGAAATGTGAAGACAATGAATACCCTGTAGATAAGTCAGTTTCTATGTGTGACCTTGTCTTTCTGAACAGGAGTGAGCAGCCTCTTGACTGTGGAACAGCGCCCTCCTTCGCTATGTTTAGGAAGGAGAGAGTCCCAATTTCACCTGCAGTTCCCCTTCCAGCTCTTTCTATGCATTACACTGGTACAGATGGGAACCTGCAAAAAGCCCCAAGAACATGTTTGTAGTGAGTGTAAATGGGGGTGGAAAAGTGCAAGGACGAGTGAGAGTCACTCTGAACACTAAGGAGGGTGACAGCTACATTTACATCAGAGGATCCCAGCCTGAAGACTCAGCCACATACCTCTGAGCCTGCACACAGTGCCCCTCAGCCCCCTGCAGCCCACACCCAAAGCCATGCCTGCTGCTGCTCTGGGACCAGAGCTGAGGAAGAGTCATGTGTGGGTTGGAAAAGGTAAAGTCAATGAACTACAGTGTTTTCAGTAATCAGAGGGAAGTGGAACCATAGATTAACTGGTATTCCAGCCACTGTAGTTCCCTCAACTAACTAGACTGTACTGAATATCACTAACGTGACTCCCACCAGTATATTGGCCATATCGTTGAGTCAGATCTCTAGCCTCTTTTCCCATGATTTAAAATGCACTAAATGATTACTCAAAGATATCAAACAAAATAATGTGGTTCAACTAGGTCAACATTTAAACTCCACTGTTGATACATCTTAAGAGCTAGACCTTCTATGGTGTTTCTTCACATTCATGAATGAGACATGGACACACACTTTCTTCTCACACACCTGGCAAGAAAATCTGCATGTTTTATACCAGAACAGTCAATTATGCCTCATTAATTCATTGGAGAGATTTTGATTTTGTTTTAGTTCAACCTTCTCACTGCATGGATATTTGTATTTCATTTCTTCTCATATGAAGCTATTTGCATTTTTGAAACCCACTTTTGATATCTTAAAGGAGCATTGATAGGGGAAGTCCACCACTGTCTCCTGAGAAACCTGTATGGGGGTCAAGAAGCAACAGTTAGAATCAGACATGGAACCACAGACTGGTTCAAAATTGGGAAAGGAGTATGTCAGGGCTGTATATTGTCACCCTGCCTATTTAACTCTATGCAGAATATCTCATGCAAAACCCTGGGCTGGATGAATCACAAGCTGGAATCAAGATTGCTGGGAGAAATATCAATAACCTCAGATATGCCAATGATACCACGTTTATGGTAGAAAGCCAAGAGGAACTAAAGAACCTCCTGATGAGGGTGAAAGAAACTAAAGAACCTCTGATGAGGGTGAAAGAGGAGAGTGAAAAAGCTGGATTAAAACTGAAAATTCAAAAAGCTAAGACCATGACATTCAGTCCCATCACTTCATGGCAAATAGGCGAAAAGTGGAAGAAGTGAAAGATTTCATATTCCAGGTCTGCAAAATCACTGCATGGTGACTGCAGCCATGAAATTAGAGGATTTAGAAAGCAGTCTATTAGAAAGCAGAGACATCACTTTGCTGACAAAGATCCATATAGTCAAAACTATCATTTTCCCAGTAGTTGTGTATGGATGTGAGAGTTTGACCAAAAAGTCTGAGCATTGAAAACCTGATGCTTTTGAGTTGTGGTGCTGGAGAAGACTCCTGAGAGTCCTTGGACAGCATGTAGATCAAAACTGCCAATTCTAAAGGAAATCAACCCTGAATATTCTTTGGAAGACTGCTGCTGAAGCTCCAGTACTTTGGCCATGTAATGCGAAGACCCGGTTCATTGGACAAGATCCTGATGCTGGGGTAGATTGAGGGCAGGAGAAGATGGTGACAGAAGATGAGATAGTTTGGATGGCTTCACTGACTCAGTGAACATGAATTTGACAAATTCTGGGAGATAGTGAAAGACAGGGAAGCCTGGCATGCTGCAGTCCATGGGGCCTCAAAGAGTCAGACACAACTTAGTGACTGAACAACAACAACTTAATATGCAAACCCCTGAAAACACTCATCAAATTAGAATGGGAAGAAATTCAACCCTGGTAAGAATAAGGAGGAAATAGGGCATAAAAGCCTCAAGATGGGATTTGTTCCAACTGCTGTCCTCCAGGGGGTGATGTTGCATAAACTGGAAATGTCACCTCCAACAAAAGTTCCATTTCACTCCTATGAGTTTCTGTATCTCGCAGCTCACTGAGGTACACATTTGAACAGGCTCAACACCAGGAACAGTCATTGTCAAGGAAGCATTTCTTCCTGATAGTCACTATAATTTGCTTAAATAGGGATCTTTTGAATCTCAGATTTCCCTGTAATAGGATTCAGCACACTCTGGCACATTCCTTCTGGCTCCTTAGGGAAAATCTTCCACAATATGGCTCCCAGCTTCTTTTCTGCATAGTCATGTTCTCCACCACCCTTCTCCTGTTGGGAATGCTCTTCATAGGGAATCAGTAACATTATATTCCATGCTCCTGCCTCTATAGAACAAACCAATTCTGGTTGAAATCTGAATAGAGACACTGTCTTATTATAGGCAGATTTGTCCTGGTCTCACTGATTCAGCACTAATGTTGCAGGAAGGACTGGAGGCCAGTCAGTGACCCGCCTGACAATCACATCACTGGCTCTAAAGGGGCCCCCTGAAGTGCAGGTGCAACTATTCCTACCTCCTGTGTACTTCCTTATCTCTTCTTGTAGGTCCAGACAATAGAATATGAAGGAAAAAAAAGGCTTTGTTTATCCAGTGGTCACCTATAATGGGCATTGTAAGTTAAGTACATTTTTGTGGCAAAATTCCAACTGACCCACTCTGGATGCCCCTCTCTTCTTTTCTCTCTTCTAATTCTCTCTCTCTAGTATCCACTGTGTGGCCAATAATAATTATTATTACTTTTATTTTTCTACACTGTTTCTCACAGTTCCTTTAGTCAACATTTGCAACCATCTTGAACCGTCCATCTGATCCTCAGAGTCTGCAGATCACTTCGGTGAAAATATGCAAGTCCTCATTTTCTATCCCCTTTACCTCTAAATCCATATACAGGGAACCATTATTAATCATAGACTCTGAGAAAAGGCACAGAATTTATTTTCATATGTTTTATTTTTTTTAATTTTTCATATGTTTTAAAAAATACTTATTGTTCTTTTAAAATAACCTACTAGAGCTAAAATGCAGAATACAAATAACAATAATCAACAGTTAAAATATATTTAGTGTAAAATAGATAGCTAGTGGGAAGGTTCAGTATAATAGATGGAGCCCCTACTGGTGGTCTGTGAGGAACTAGAGGGTTGGGAGGAAAAGGACAGGGAGGCTCAAGAAGGATGGTAATATATGTATATATAACCATGACTGATTTGCATTTTTGTATGGCAGAAATTAACACAAGAGTGTAAAGCAATTATCCTATAATTTAAAAAATAACTAAATAAATTATGATGTATTTAAACCTGAAATTTTACTTAAAATTTATTTTTATTTTAAAATTATATATGTTTTAATAAAAATAAAACAATTTACAATTCTAATTTCAGTGCCCATCTAGAGATGAAAAATAATATAACTCTTTATGTAGGTTCAGTCTAGAATAAGTATATATATATATATAATTTAAAAATGAAACTGTTTAATACTGAAAAGTATCCCAGCCAAGACTGTTATGAATACTGTGCTGATTTGTGAGCACCCTTCAGAATCACAGGTGAGTACATAGGAGATGACATTAAAAAAAAAAAAAAAGGATCCTGAGAACTGAAAAAATATTTCATTATGCAAGAATCTCCTGCATCCATGCCATCTGAGACTAAAACTATGGATAGATAATTAATTTTTGTTTTCTCTTCCCTAAAATCCTCCACAAATTCTAAATCAGAGTCTGCCTTCACTGCAATGTTCTTAGAAAATGCCCCTCAGGTCCTAAAATAATGACCTTTCTATTTCTCACTCTCCTCACTCCTCTCTAGTCCACTCTGAACTGGTTGAGTCAGGAGGGTGGGGCTTCCTGTCACCAAGTGAGGGCCTGAGCAGGACTTGGTGGGTGAGCTGATTGGCTGCAGGAGCAGGAACATTTCCACAGCAGCTTATGACACTCCCTCCCTCAGGGTTTAGTGAAGTATCTTACAGTGAAAATGTCTCAGTAAGAAGAGGAAGCATCATGAAGAGGCTAGTAGGCGCTGTGCTGGGGCTTTTATTTGCCCAGATTTGCTGTGAGTTGGCGCTGACCCACAGGGAATCTGAAGGGTTGAGCAGCTGCTGTATTGTTCAGGGAAGGAGAGGAACTGCCAAGTCCTGCAGACTTTCTATCTTCATCATCTATGGGAGTTGTGTGTGTGTGTGTGGGGGGGGTCACTTCCACGATTTTGTCAGAGTTACAGTGACCTTCTCCTGTGACTGTTTCTCTGTTTCTCACCAGCTGTGCGAGGGGAGGATGTGGAGCAGAGTCCCCCAGCCCTGAGTCTCCAGGAGGGAGCCAGCTACACGCTTCGGTGTAATTTTTCTGCCTCTGTGACCAATGTACACTGGTATCTTCAGAACCCTGAGGGCCGCATCATCCACCTGTTTTCCATTCCTTCAGGGACAAAGCAGGAAGGAAGATTAAATGCCACCACAGTCCCTGCAGAACGCCGCAGCGCACTGCACATTTCCTCTTCGCGGACCACAGACGCGGGCATTTACTTCTGTGCTGCACAGCACGGTGCTCTCGAGGCACCTGCAGCCTCTACACGAACCCTCCCGGGGCTCAGCCCCTCCTCCAGCCTCAGTCACACCATGAGGCCCCCACAGGGCATTCGCAGAGCTGATTGTTTCTTACCTGCACTGGTACAGTTTTAATCACAGACACTTTTCCGTCTACAGATTGTGAACTTTGGTCTTTGTCTTCCTTTCTCAACCTGTATCTCCTTCTGCACTAGAGACTTCTAACTTGGAACTAGCAGAGTAGCTGATAAGGGGACAAAAATAAAATAAATATTCAACCGTAGTATGCCGAACTCAAAAGTGGTAAAAAGTGAGAAGAATTCAGAGAAAAAAATAACTCCAATAAAGTTGTTATCCTGATTAGTTAGATGTCTCAAGAATGTTCAGATCTGCCTCATCAGAATGTGTCCCAAAAGACACTTGCATCATCCCATCCTACGAAGGCAGCAAAGTGAGCAACAACAATAAACCTTACTCAATGTTTAATATGAGCTTGATAACTTAGAAGAAAATTATTCTAGATGCAAGAAATCTTAAATCTATTTCCATAGTCAAGGTCTTGGAAGAGTTGATTGCTTCCTGAGATCTAAGGGATAATCCATTTCCTTGCCCTTTTTAGCTTTTGAAGGCCAACTAAATTCTTTGGTTCATGACTCCTTCTTTAATCACTAGAACTTCTTACTTCCCTCACCTTAGCTCCTTCCACTTTTGGAGTCAAATATCTTTCTGTCTCTGTCCTATAAGATATAAAAAATATCAAACAGAAATCTCAGTTAAATAGAGTTGGGAGACAGAGGGAGCTCTCGTGACCTGTGGACATAGTGGAAGGCAAGGGGCCTCTTATTTCCTGGCAAGGGCTCAGCCAATGAAAAGCCATGGGCTCTTGTTTACTGGAGCCCTCTCAGCTTCCTTTTTTCAATTTACATTGTCTTAAATTCTTTTCAACAATGTCTTACAGTTTTCAGAGAACAAGTCTTTCACCTCATTGGTTAAATTTATTCCTATTCTTTTTGATTCAACTAGAAATTGGATTGCTTTCTTAAATTCTCTTTCTGATACTTAGTATATAGAAATGCAACATAAATGATTGCTGTATATTAATCTTGTATCCTGCAACTTTATCTTGTAATCAACTTTGTTGAATGTTTCTATTAGTTTTTTTGGTGGTTTCTTTTCAATTTGCTATGTAGAGTATCATGCTATCTGTAATTAGAGACAGTTTACCTCTTTCTTTTCAACTTGGACGCCAATTATTTCTTTTTCCCATCTGATTACTGAGACTAGGACTTCCACTACTATGTTAAATAGAAATGGTGAGAGTTGCATCCTTGTCTTGTTACCGATCTTGGAGAAAAAGATTGTTTTTTTACCATTTAGTATGATGTCAGCTGTAGATTTATAACAAATGGTCTATTATTTCAAGGCATGCTCTCTTTATACCAAATATATTGACAGTTTTTATCATGAATGTTAAATCTTGTCAAAATCTTTCTGCATTTATTGATATAGTTGTGTAATTTTTTTTCCTTTATTCTGTTACCCTGGTATATCACCTTGCTTCATTTGTGGATAGTGAACCATCATGGCACACCTGAAATAAACCTCTTGATCATGATGCCTGATTCTTTCAAGTTTTGTTGAATTCAGTTTGCTACTATTTTGTTAAGAATTTTTGCATCTATATTCATCAGAAATATTGGCCTGAATTTTCTTTTTTGTAGAATCTTTGTCTAATTTTGTTATCAGGATATTGTAGGCCTCAGAGAATGAGAGTGAGAGCATTTCTTTATCTTTGATTTTTAGGAATAATTTGCAAAGGGTGGGTACTAATTTTTCTTTAAATATTCAGTTGAATTTCTTCTTGAAGCATATGGCCCTGGATTTCTGTTTCTCAGGAATTTTTTGATTAGTGGTTCAACTTAATTACTAGTAATTAGTCTGTTCAAATTTTCTTTTTCTTTCATATTCTGTCTTGGAAGACTGTGTGTGTCCAGGAATGTATCACTTTTACAGTCATATTTTTAGGTTCTAGGCATTAGGACTTGAATAACTTTGGGAGTCCTTTTTCAGGCTACCACATTTATTACAGCAACTCTGGCTATCTGTTTTCCACCCCTCTGGCACTTGCTGTTGTCTGCTTGTTTATTTGCCTAGTGACTTGATTATTTCAGGTAAGTTAATTTTTCCCATAGTGTACAGCCTATGACGTTGTTCCTCAAAGGATATAGTCTTGGGTACATTCTCAGACGTCCTGATGCAGTAGTGGGTTAGCAAGGCTCTTTAACAGTCTTTTTCTATAATTTCTATGCTAGACTATTTGCTTCTGTTTGTATTCAGTTCAGTTCAGTTCAGTCGCTCAGTCGTGTCTGACTCTGCGACCCCATGAATCGCAGCACGCCAGGCCTCTCTGTCCATCACCAACTCCCGGAGTTTACTCAAACTCATGTCCATCAAGGCAGTGATGCCATCCAGCCATCTCATCCTCTGTCGTCCCCTTCTCCTCCTGCCCCCAATCCCTCCCAGCATCAGGGTCTCTTCCAATGAGTCAACTCTTCACATGAGGTGGCCAAAGTATTGGAGTTTCAGCTTCAGCATCATTCCTTCCAATGAACACCCAAGACTGATCTCCTTTAGGATGGACTGGTTGGATCTCCTTGCAGTCCAAGGGACTCTCAAGAGTCTTCTCCAACACCACAGTTCAAAAGCATCAATTCTTTGGCACCTAGGCAATAGACTCCACCAGTCGCTGGCTGATTTTTTTCCAACAGTGTTATGAAGCCATAAATTGTTCCCAGGTCACATCTAATTAAATCAAGCCTGTTTGCAGAGAAAGCCTTTGAAACTTTTCTTTGAGGTCTTCTGACCAGAGAGGACTTTTGCTAGCTCTCCCCTTTCCTGTACTTTCTGTTAAGATTTTAAGTTGTTGTCTATGAATTAATTTGTTGCTCTCATTGAGTTGCCAGCCTTCTCTTAATTGTTTACCATAAGCATCTCCATTGTTTTCAACACAACCTTAAACTTGGGCTTCCCAATGATGGTTTCAAATATAGCCTTCTCAAAGGGAGACCTCTGTTTTTACAGCTGCTTCTCTCCGTGGGCACAACACCTGAGCCACTGCTCTGGACCTGTAATAAGGGTCAGTTGCCTGCTTGTCTCAGAGTGACATCCCTGTGTTATGAGAAGTGTGATGGAAGGGAGCAGTAGCCGCTTGTCTTCCTGGCTTGCCTTTGCCAGCATGAAATCACCACTCTATGAGCTGGGATGAGAGCAAGAGGACCCAGTATCCTCAGTCTACCATGCCTGACATAGAACCTCTGTGCTGTAAGTGAGGTGAGAAGTGGCCATAGAGCTGTTAGCTTTGCTTGTTTGTAACACAGTTTCTGTAACACAGGCCTGGGGGAGGTAAGGAAGGACAGCAGTCAGCCCCTCTGTAGGAGATATGATAGCCCTGTACTGCAGACTGGAGAGAGAAGGAGCCTTGTGTCCTTGGTTGTGTCCACCTTGAGTAGAACTTCCATCATCTTGAGCTGGGGCCGGGGAGTGGGTCATGGTACAATTGCCACAGATTCTTTCTGCTGTCATGGAGATTTAGTAGATTTTATGAAAAAATGTGTCTCTATTACCCTTTTTATATGCTGTATAACCTAAAGACTATGTCCAGTGGCTTTAGTTTCTTAAAAATAATTTTCATCTGTTTTAACTGTTTTGTAGGGGAGAGTATCCATAAATCAACTCACAAAGTCATTCTGGAAGGTACAGTCTTTTATTTATATTGTTAGCACAAATAGAATATGATTAGACAGAATATAATCAAAAGTTAAGCTTTTATTTGAGATTCATTGGCTTTCTCCATTGACAAAGAAAGTTGTCTTCTTGTCTTTAGCCTAAACCTGCCACAAATATAATTCTACCATGGATCTCCATATTAACACAATCACGTTTTCTGAGAGTATTAATATTGAAAAACAGGAATATCATATCTTTTCTGAAACACTAGTTAATCTTAGAGCTATTATTCATAGTATAAAGATTAACAGTCATATCTTCTAAGTTTTGACTCTTCAACAGAAAGCACCATTAGTGTTGGGTTTTTATAATATCTAATATTAGTGTATCAAAGATAACATAATTATGAGAAGTGGTATAATTTTTCACTAATGAAAATAATGGACAAGCTATTTAAATACTCTCTGCCTTGGGTCCTTTTCCTCAGACTCAAACCTCGAGAGGAAGATCCACCAGGTTCCTCTGCCCGTGGGATTTTCCAGGCAAGAATACTGGACTGGGTTGCCATTTCCTCCTCCAGGTGATCTTCCCAACCAGGGGTTGAACTGGAGTCTCTTAGGTTCCCTGCCTTGGCAGGTGGCTCCTTTACCACTAACACCGCCTGGGAAGCCCACTGACTAGGGAAAAGGCAAAGGCCAAACAAGAGGAAGATTTCAGATGTTCCTGATGTTCTATCTGCCTGATTCTGTGGGGAGCGCTAGAGCACATATCAGACTATACTGTACCACTTAGACAAAAGAATTGGATAGTCCCAGAAATCAGTTATTATCTAAGCTCCTGGCAGCAAAACACAAAGAACTTGGGGACTGAGCACAGATGAGGTTTCTGAGAAAATTTGAGCAAGGTACCAACAATGTCGAATATAGCCACTGTAACATTTATTCCTTGGAACAGTCCTGCAGGTTTCACTACTTTTGCTATTATTCAAGTCAAATTCTCCAATGTTCACTTTTGCTTTGAACTTCCTTTGCCTATCTAACCAACCCTCATCTCTTTCTAGCCACATCTACACATGTCTTCCCCAGCACTATCTGCTTTAATCTTCACACTTCTCTGCTCCCTAAGTGATGAAGAACATTTTTAACTCACAAACCCATATTTCTCTCCTAACCCTGGATATTTTCCTCCCCAACCTTTCCTTCAGACCTCTTACACTTTGACCCTTGATATTGCTTCTCTTATTCACTATATTTTCCAGAATCATCTTCACCATTCCGAGGTGGTGGATTGTTTTATTCTCTCTCTGATAAAATAGCAGCAGAAATGGTCATGTGATCTTAAGGACACCAGAAGCTGAGGGACATCTGTGATACCGATGTGTGTGAAGGAAGAGACAGAGTATGCGGATGTCTTAAATCTGTACAGATTCATAATTTAAAACTCACTTTTTATAATTCAACCCTTATCAAAAGTATTCTGAGCAACCCGAATGTCAGCTTAGGATCCATGATCACCTTGGAAATATTCCATTTGCCCAATTTATATTTTAGGAAAAGTATAAATTGAACTTGATTGCTTTTCTATCGTTTTTTAGGGTCATGTAAAATGTGGACACATCTGAAAGATTGTGTCAAAATTGAAGTTCCATCATGGCAAAAGGGCTATATATTCTCTCTGTTCGGATCTATGACTTTGTCTTGTAATGATATATAGTATGCTTCGGTGTATCTTCAATAGAGTTTATTAGTATTTATAATAAAAAAGAAATACCCCTCTGCACACTAATTTGTAACTTCATGGGAGTCTCTCTCTTTCCCATTGTAAAATAAAGTAATCTCCATTAACATATCATGCTCTCCTGGTATATGAGTTTTTCTAGGAGGTGTTAAGGAAAGGAAGAGGTAGAGAGTGGGAGAGAAATTCTAACCTGCTCTTTACCCGTGTGTAAGCAGGGTATTTCTGATTCCCAGTGAAATTAATTTACAGCACTTCTAGTCTCAATATGGGGAATACTTTCTTTGAGAGAGATAGGTTTAAGTGAAAGCACTCGTAAGAAGATGGGGTCTGTTGAAAGCATTAAAGCAGATGTGAACTTAAAGTCAGAGTTCTAGCTGGTTAAGAAGACCAGAAGAGGAACTTGAGTTGTCACTGACCTTTGGTGCCAAAAACAATGGACAAGATTCTGGGAGCATCATTTTTACTTCTGTAGTTTCAGTTAGACTGTGGGTTGTGGTGGACTAAGATATCTCGTTAATGAGGGAATGAGAAAATTGGGGAATGGACAAATTCATGCAGATAGGAACTTTAAGAAGGAAATATTAATTTGTGGACCTAATGGCTTTTTATCTCTCTAAACAGGGGTGGGTGGACAAGAGAAGGAAACAAGTGACCAACAGCAGGTGAAACTATCAATCTTTGATAGTCCAGGAAGGAGGGATTTCCATTCTGAACTGTAGGAAAGGAGTACATTTGACTACTTCCCATGGTACAGTCCATACCCTGGTAAAGGCCTTGCAATCTTGATAGCCATAGGCTCAGTTATGAATAAAAAGGAAGATGGAAGACTCACAGTTTTCCTCAGTACAGTGCCAAACAGCTCTCACTGCCCATCACAGCTTCCCAGCCTGGAGACTCAGCACCTACTTCTGCAGCAAGTGCACAGTGCTCCCCAGGCACCTGCAGCCTGTGCCCAGATCTGCAGCAGAGGCTCCAGACACACCCTGCCATGTAGATAAATACACACACACACACACACACACACACACACACACACACTGGTTTGTGCAAAAAAAGGCTTAATACATTTAGGAAAACTGAAATTATGTAGAATTTATTCTTTGAACAAAGTTGGAATTGACTTAGAAAATCAATAGCAAAAAGATATCTTTGGAAATTCCCAAATATTTGGAATTAGGCATTAAACTTTTAAAAAACTCCATTGGTTAAAGAAACAATTAGTAGGCTATAATAAAATATTTTGAAAGAAAATATAGTGAGAACACATACATACAGATATTTATGAGATACAGTTAATATTTTACATAGGAGAGATTTATCTCTTTAAATGCTTATACTACTAAATAAAAAAGGCTTAGAAAACAATTATGTAAGCTTTCAACAAAAAAAAAGAAGAAAAATTACAACTAATACAAACTGAAGCAAGAACATAATAAAAAATGTCAATTGGTAAAATAGAAAGAAAATGATAGAAATAACTATGAGATACCAAGTTAATTTTGCTAAAATGATTAATAAAATATACAGTCCTAGGCAAAATCATCATGATGAAAAAAAAGAAAGCACAAATTATAAATATAAGGAATGAAAAGTAAGCAATGATACAGGTACTACATAGTGTTAATCAGATAGCCTCCCTCTGGTGTCCACCTGAAACAATTGCAGCATTAATTGGCTATACTCCAATATAAAATAAAAAAGTATAATAAAAAATACAAAAAGGATCATAAAATTCATTAACAAGTATATTCTATTGAGTTATCCCAAGTGGGGATGTGGGGAAAGTTGGGAAATCTGACTTTTTCGCAAAGGTGCAATGACAATTCAATGGAGGAATGATAGAAGCAAATGGTTTGGGGACAACTGGATATGTTCACAGGCAAGTAGCTGAAACTTGGCCTAAACCTCACACCTTATACAAAAATTTAAGGAGAATCTCAAAATGGACCATACCTCCACATGTGAAATAGAAAACTATGAACCTTTTTGAAAAAAGAAAATCTTCAGGACCAATTGTTAGACAAAATGATTTTTGTCATGACACTGAAATCACAATCCATAAAAAATAAACTATTTCATCAAAATAAAAAATGCTTGCTCTGTGAAAGATACTATGTGAGAGAATGAAAAAGACAAACCACAGAATGGCAGGAAATATTTTCACAATGTATTTTCATCAAAGGATGATATTCAGAATACAATGTACTCTCTAAACTCAGGAAGGAAGCAATCAATCTAACTGAAAAACGAACAAAAGGTTCACCCAGACACTTCATGCAAGAACTTTGTATTAGAGAAATAAGCATGTAAATAAGCATGTAAACAGATGTTCAACATCATTAACCATCAGGGAAATGCAAATTAAAGTCACAAGGAGATACCAGTCCACATCTTTCTTAATGGCTAAAATGAAAACTACTGATGATACCAAGTTCTGGCAATGATGTAGAGAAAATGGATCACTCATACATTGCTGGTGGGAAAATGGTACAGTCATTCTGGAAGACAGTTTAGCAGTTCCACATAAACTTAAATATTCACTCACCTTACAGCTCAGCAATCATACTCCTTTATGAGCATTTATACTTGAGAAATGAAAAACATGTTTACACAAAAATCTGTACATGAATACTCATGGCAGCTGTATTTGTGATGGCCCAAAGCTGGAAACCAGCCAAATGCTCTTCATTGTGTGAACAGATAGATATGCTGTGGTTCACCTGTAAATAAACTATTACTTACAGATCTATCTCAACTTGAAATAGGGTTAAGTCTCAATAAACCAATTTAAGTTGAAAATATCATAAGTAGAAAAAGAATACAATAAGCATTGTGAATCAGAGTTTAGCCTAGCCTAACCTTAAGGTGTTGTTCTGAAAGTGAAAAACAGAGTGTTTGTATGAGTGCAGAATGGTTGTAGGTGTATCCGTTGTTCACCCTCATGATCCCAGGGCTGATGGAGAGCTTAGCTTGCTGTTACTGTTCAGCATCTTTAGAGAACGTCATGCAGCATGTTACCAGCATGGGGAAAGATAGAAATTGAAAATACAAAGTATGGTTTCTAGTGAATGTATATACACCTTTCTCGTAACCATAAAGTCAAAAGTCCTAAGTTGATCCATCATAAGCTGGGGACAGTCTGCAGTGATTAAAAGAAATATATTATTGATACATGGAATGTATACTAATGATACATGCAATAGCCTAGATGGATCTCAATGATGAGTGAATAAAGTATCTTGGAAGACTACATGGTACATGCTTACACACTATATTATTACAATCGCATACATAATGTATGAGTCTACTTTTACAGTATTCTCAAAAGAACAAAATATAGAAGGCAAAAGATCAGTAGTTTCTGGGGGTTATCATGAGTTGCAGGGGTGGAGATAGTAGGAAAATTGTTTTCTCTAGAGATGGAACAATTCTGTATCATGATTTTTGTAATGGTACAAAAACCTATACCTGTGATAAAATTTCATAGAGCTATGCATAAAAAAGTGCATATAAAACTAATGTATCGGATTATCATTTGTACTTTAAAATCTTTTATCAATATCAGTTTTCTGGTATATATAATGTATATAATTGTTATATATAAATATATATGCTTCATATACAATCTCATGCAGCTGCCCAGGCTGCTGTGAGCATTCATAATCTCTTCTTTTAAGATACAAGAAAACCAAGGCATCAGCTGCCTGACAGCACTCAGAAGTGAAATGGGATCCCAATTCTGGGCATACACACCAAGGAAACCAGATCTGAAAGAGACACGTGCACCCCAATGTTCATCGCAGCACTGTTTATCATAGCCAGGACATGGAAGCAACCTAGATGCCCATCAGCAGACAAATGGATAAGGAAGCTGTGGTACATATACACCATGGAATATTACTCAGCCATTAAAAAGAATTCATTTGAATCAATCCTAATGCGATGGATGAAACTGGAGCCCATTATACAGAGTGAAGTAAGCCAGAAAGATAAAGACCATTACAATATACTAACACATATATATGAAATTTAGAAAGATGTTAATGATAACCCTATATGCAGAACAGAAAAAAAAAAAGACACAGATTTATAGAACAGTCTTTTGGACTCTGTGGGAGAAGGCGAGGGTGAGATGTTTCAAGAGAACAGCATCGAAACATGTATATTATCTAGGGTGAAACGGATCACCAGCCCAGGTTGGATGCATGAGACAAGTGCTCAGACCTGGTGCAATGGGAAAACCTAGAGGGAGCGGGTGGAGAGGGAGGTGGGAGGGGTGATTGGGATGGGGAACACATGTAAACCCATGGCTGTTTCATTTCAATGTATGACAAAATCCACTACAAATTAAAAAAAAAAAAAAAAAAAAGAAGTGAAATGGGACAGAGGAGAAGATGTCTCAACTAAATACGCACTCTCCTCCATGTATCAGTCATTAATGACATCACTCAAGGAACTGAAAACCAAGGAACTGACATTGTTTCAAAGACCTTGTCTGTACTTTCTTTTCTATTATCTGTAAGCCTTTGATTCTTTTTATTAATTCATCCATTAAAATGATGAAACAAAATGGAAGACTGACAGCTATATTCTAAATGAACGTGTCAGTTCAGTTCAGTTTAGTCACTCAGTTGTTTCTGACCCTTTGTGACCCAATGGACTGTAGCATGCCAGGTTTCCCTATCCATCACCAACTCCCCAAGCTTATGCAAACTCATGTCCATTGAGTTGGTAGTGCCATCCAACCTTCTCATTCTCTGTTATCCCTGTTTCCTCCTGCCTTCAATGAACATGCAACAGTTTACAAAACTTCATGCATCACCATCTATGGTATAGATAGAGCTTGTAGATACTAAGTTTTGTTGGAGTGCATTACAATACTATGGCACAGAAAGGTCCAGCATGCTTATCTAAAGAGTATTTTGCAAGAAGAAAAAATAATAAGCAACTAACTAGTGAGACTGAACAATTTGGGCCAGTGGGATAGAAAATGTGACATGAGGACGATTCCAAGACACATGATCTAATAAGTACAATTCTACTTGTGGAGGCAATGAGACTGAATATTCTGATCTTTCTCAAAATCTAATAAATAAGACTCAATATCAAGTTTCAAAAGTATATTTTATTCCTGTCATAAATTCATATAAACACAATCAATAGAATAGACTCTTAAAAATCAGAAGGACTGATTTTTTTTGTTATCATTTGATGTCAAAGTAATTTTCCATATGGAAAAAACTAAGTAGAACCCTAAAACCCAGAAAAAAATACATTAAAAATTTGGATAAGACTACATTTCACCAAGAAAACCAAACAGCTGTGAGTTTTTAAATAAAGTACTTAGATTCTAGATGGAGCAATATAAGTATAGGCTAAATAAATAACCAGTATGTGGATTACAAGAAGGGTTCATAACTTATAATAAATTTTATTTTAGATCTGTTCATGTTGCAGCAAATGGCATTATTTTATTTTATTTTATATTATAGCTGAATGAGTTCATCATGGGTTTCTCTGGTGGCCTGGTGGTAAAGAATGCATTTGCCAAGCAGGAGACATGGATTTGATCCCTGGGTCAGGAAGAACCCCTGGAGAAGGAAATGGTACCCTACTCCAGTATTCTTGCCTGGGAAATCCCATGGACAGAGCAGTCTGGAGGGCTACAGTCCATGGGGCTGAAAAACAGTGGGACATGACTTAGCAACTAAACAACAATGGCAACAATTTCATTAGGCACATATTCCATCTGCTCCTCTGTTGACAGATATTTCATTGTGCTGTACAGCAGAAGCTAACACAGCACTGTAAATCAACTATACTCTAATAAAATGTTCAAAAACTAAAAGCAAATGCTGTTTTAAATGGGATGGCAAAACTACTGTGCTGAATATTTTATCAGTGAATGCCCCCTAATTTTTTCCTCAATTCCCCCCAGCTCAAACCTTTATTACAATTGCTTTTGTGAAGCCTCCTTTCAAGATAAGCCTAGCTTAATTACCAGTGAAAGAAAAATTTAGAAAGTAAAAGTTCTTTGGAAGGACTGATGCTGAAGCTGAAACTCCAGCACTTTGGCCACCTCATGCAAAGAGTTGACTCATTGGAAAAGACGCTGATGCTGGGAGGGACTGGGGGCAGGAGGAGAGGGGACGACCGAGGATGAGATGGCTGGATGGCATCACTGACTCGATGGTCATGGGTTTGGGTAGACTCCGGGATTTTGTGATGGACAGGGAGGACTGGCGTGCTGCAATTCACGGGGTCCCAAAGTGTCAGACACGACTGAGCAACTGAACTGACTGACTGACTGAAAAGTTTGTTGTGAACCACACTTTTTTTCCCACCTATGCACAGACCACACGACGTATGTAAATGACAAATCCCACTTCCTGTTTGAAGGAATCACACAGGACCTGAGGTTATATGAATATGTGCTGCCAGGAGCACAAAGACACTCTCAGCTTGAGGCAAAACTGAGCACAGTTGTGCAGGGGAATCCAAGCCTCATGGCACTTTCCAGTCACCTCTGGGTGTTCCTGGCCTTCACATTCTCTGGTAGGGATACTCCCACACATGGGTGCGTGTGTTCAGGGTCAAAGGACTGCACACAGGCACGTGGTGCTTCACAGGGACTTGGGGAGGAAAGGAGGACTGGAGAAAAGCAAGCATCTTATGATTTCAGTTTGTTTCGGGGGGTGGTGGTCCTAAATGAGTCTAATTCCTACATTATTTTATTCACTGTTTCATCTCTGTTTTCTGATTTTCCCCACAGGATCCAGTGTAGCCCAGAATGTTATTCAACACCAGCCAGACATATCCAGTCGAGTTGAAGAGTCAGTTACCCTGAATTGTCGGTATGAAACAAGTAGGAGCAGTTATAGCATTTTTTGGTACAAGCAACTTCCCAGTGGAGAGATGATTTTCCTTACAAGGGGTGGCCGTTACTCTATAAATATTGAGAGATCACGTAAATCATCCAGCCTCACCATTTCAACCTTACAATTGGAAGATTCTGCAAAGTACTTCTGTGTTCTCTGGGAACTCACAGTGCTTGAAGTAATAGGAAAAGCTGAACAAAAACCCCCAAGCTTAATAAGAGAAACCCTCTCTGCAGTAGGACCCAGGCTGAAATACACACCTGCAGATCCCATACAATAAATGGTAGTTCTGTGGTTGCTTCATTTGTGGTCTGGATCAGAAGCTTTAATTCTAAATAGAAGCTCCTTCCGTGTCATATGGAAGCAGGTGTCCAGAGTAACTTTCTACTGGTACATTTTCCTCTTGAATTTTTGACTTTAAATCAACCATACAGAACATGTGTAAAGTTTGCTAAATTTGAAAACTTGTCCCATACTATTATAAAATGACACTTTCACCTAAAGATCCTCACATCACAAATCTTGGAATAGTATCTGAAATTGTCATGAAAATCATTTCCTTAGTTCTTTCCTTTTAGGGTTTCTCAGGCAGTAGGGGTAAAGAACTTGCCTGCCAATCCAGGAGACGTAAGAGACACAGATTTGATCCCTGGTTTGGGAAGTTCCACTGGAGGAGGGCATGGCAACCCACTCCAGTATTCTTGCCTGGAGAATCCCTTGGACAGAGGAGCTTGGTGGGCTACAGTCCACAGGGTCACAAAGAGTAGGACATAACTGAAGTGACATCTTACAGCCCTTTCCTCTTAGACATCATGTCAGGGCATATTCAGAGAAGGAGAGCTACCAGTGATGTAGAGTAAGAGATTAGTTATAAGGATTATTCCACTTCTCTTGTGGCTTGACGGGTAAAGTATCCGCCTACAATGCAGGAGACCTGGTGAGAGTCCCTTGGACTGAAAGGAGATCAAACCAGTCAATCCTAAAGGAAATCAGTCCTGAATATTCATTGGAAGGACTGATGTTGAAGCTGAAACTCCAATACTTTGGCCACCTGATGCAAAGAACTGACTCACTGGAAAAGACCCTGGTACTGAAGAAGATTGAAGACAGGAGGAGAAGGGGATGACAGAGGATGAGATGGTTGGATGGTATCACTGACTCAATGGACATGAGTGTAAGCAAGCTCTGGGAGTTGTTGATGGACAGAGAGGCCTGGTGTGCTGCAATCCATGGGGTCACAAAGAGTCAGACACCACTGAGCGACTGAACTGATAAGGATTATTTGCTAGCAGGAGTTAGAGCCGGTGGAAGAGTCTGTTCCATTTGTATTCCAACACTAAACACAGATGAAAAATGTTATATTTGTATTTGGTATTGTGTCTGAATTCACTCAAAGTCAACCAGGGTAACATTTGTGAAGGAAAGTTGGATGTGGATAAAAGCATGGACAAGCTGTGACATGTATGGAAATATATGAGGATAATGGAACCCACAAGGTACACTGAACCTTGTCTTTTTCTCTTACCTCCTTTAGGCTCAAAGTACTGGGTGACCTTCAGGAGAAGTGGATGTCACTTGCCATCATGCTACAAGCATACGTAGTCAAAGACAAAGATAACATGAGTAAGAGATCTGGTGGAAGGTCGAGGAGTTGTAAATCAACAATAAATTGAACTGCCTGATCAGCAGCAATGTTATGAGTTGACATAGTCCCTGGAGCCCTACACCAACCTGTGGAACATAGAAACATGACTACTGCATCACAAATACCTTCTAAATCTTATGCAGACCTCTTTCATGGCCAACCATAAACGAGAACAATACAGGGAAGCAAGTTCTGGGAAACAGATTTCCAGATAGTTAAGTTGAGACACTACAAAGCCACTATAATAGCTTAACTAGTTAACTGCATTCCTTGTTAACTAAGAATTCATCATTACCTCTTTGAAGAACAAAACTTTCTGATAAGGAAAACAGGAAAATTATGATTCGTGTTCAGTTCAGTTCAGTCGCTCAGTCATGTTCAACTCTTTGAGACCCCATGAACTGCAGCATGCCAGGCCTCCCTGTCCATCACCAACTCCTGGAGTTTACCCAAACTCATGTCCATTGAGTCGGTGATGCCATCCAACCATCTCATCCTCTGTTGTCCCCTTTTCCTCCTGCCCTCAATCTTTTCCAGCATCAGGATCTTTTCAAATGAGTCAGCACTTCGCATCAGGTGGCCAAAGTATTAAAGTTTCAGCTTCAGCATCAGTCCTTCCAAAGAACACCCAGGACTCATCTCCTTTAGGATGGACTGGTTGGATCTCCTTGCAATCCAAGGGACTCTCAAGAGTCTTCTCCAACACCACAGTTCCAAAGCATCAATTCTTCAGCTCTCAGCTTTCTTTATCATCCAACTCTCACATCCATACACGACCACTGGAAAAACCATAGCCTCGACTAGAAGGGCCTTTGTTGACAAAGTAATGTCTCTGCTTTTTAATATTCTGTCTAGGTTGGTCATAACTTTCCTTCCAAGGAGTAAGCGTCTTTTTATTTCATGGCTGCAATCACCATCTGCAGTGATTTTGGAACCCAGAAAAGTAAAGTCAGCCACTGTTTCCACTGTTTCCCCATCTATTTTCCATGAAGTGATGGGACCAGATGCCATGATATTAGTTTTCTGAATGTTGAGCTTTAAGCCAACTTTTTCACTCTCCTTTTTCACTTTCATCAACAGACTCTTTAGTTCTTCTTTGCTTTCTGCCATAAGGGTGGTGTCATCTGTGTTGGGGTCCTTTAATGTACCGGAACTTGTGGTACGGAGTCAACGATAAGAAAGTGAAAGACAGAAAGAGGCTGATATCCATTGGTTTATGCAGAGGACCAATAAAGTCCTTGACACAGGGCTTGCATTGCTCATGAAGGCACCAGGTGCCCTCTCGAGGGGGTCTTAGAAGCCCAGGCAGAAAAGTGAGCATGACGGGTCTCCACACTCTAGAGAGTCAGCCAGAAAAAGAGGGAGAGAGAGAGAGAGAGAGAGAGAGAGACAAAACAGACCCGGGGACCTAAGCTCTGATGGAGCAAAGGTGCTTTAATGATTTTTCTATGAGTATATATAGGCTGCAGTACAAGAAACTTCTTTTGGGAATGATAGAGATCAGAAAACCAAATGTACAGCAACTGTTACCAAGGGAACAAGAGGTAATGTTAGTCACAAGGTCAGGAGACAATCCATATCTCAAGAAAGGGGAAAGAGACTAAGCAGTTTTGTCCTAAAGAGAATGTTTACTAAAGGAGACCCAAGCCTGCCTCACACAATGACCTCAGTCCCTGGGAGCAGCATGCTGTTCTGCTTGAAGAGGGACAAAGGACTCATGAGAGACAGCACATAAGAATCCTCCCATCAAACATTCCCCGACAATCTGCATATCTGAGGTTATTCATATTTCTCCTGGAAATCTTGATTCCATCTTGTGCTTCTTCCTGCCCAGTGTTTCTCATGATGTACTCTGCATATAAGTTAAATAAGCAGGGTGACAATATACAGCCTTGACGTACTCATTTTCCTTTGGAACCAGTCTATAGTTCCATGTCCAGTTTTAGCTGTTGCTTGATGATCTGAATACAGGTTTCTCAAGAGGCAGGTCAGGTGGTCTGGTATTCCCATCTCTTTTAGAATTTTCCACAGTTTATTGTGATTCACACAATCAAAGGCTTTGGCATAGTCAATAAAGCAGACATAGATGTTTTTCTGGAACTCCCTTGCTTTTTCAAGGATCCAGAGGATGCTGGCAATTTGATCTCTGGTTCCTCTGTCTTTTCTAAAACCAGCTTGAACATCTGGAAGATCATGGTTCACATATTGCTGAGGCCTGGCTTGGAGAATTTTGAGCATTACTTTACTAACATGTGAGATGAGTGCAATTGTGTGGTAGTTTGAGCATTCTTTAGCATTGCCTTTCTTTGGAATTACAATGAAAACTGACCTTTTCCAGTCCTGTGGCAACTGCTGAGTTTTCCAAATTTGCTGACATATTGAGTGCAACACTTTCACAGCATCATCTTTTAGGATTTCAAATGGCTCAACTGGAATTCCGTCACTCACTAGCTTTGTTCATAGTGATACCTCCTAAGGCCCACCTGACTTCACATTCCAGGATGTCTGGCTCTAGTTGAGTGATCACACCATCATGATTATCTGGGTCACAAAGACCTTTTTTGTACAGTTCTTCTGTATATTCTTGTCACCTCTTCTTAATATCTTCTCCCTCCGTTAGGTCCCTACCATTTATGTCCTTTATTGAGCCCATCTTTGCATGAAATGTTCCCTTGATATCGCTAATTTTCTTGAAGAGATCTCTAGTCTTTCCGATTTTATTGTTTTCCTCTATTTCTTTGCACTGATCACTGAGGAAGGCTTTCTTATCTCTCCTTGCCATTCTTTGGAATTCTGCATTCAAATGGATATATCTCCTTTTCTCCTTTGCTCTTTGCTTCTCTTCTTTTCACAGCTATTTGTAAGTCCTCCTCAAACAGCCATTTTGGTTTTTGCATTTCTTTTTCTTGGGGATGATCTTGATCACTATCTCCTGTGCAAGGTCACGATCCTCTGTCTATAGTTCATCAGGCACTCTGTCTATAAGATCTAGTCCCTTTTCATCTTTGAGAGATGAGACACAACTTTCCTAGCAGTGAAAAGTGTCTCAAACCTTTATTGTCATCCAGAGTGTACCATTTACAGGGCTCCTTGGGGAAGATTTGGATATGAGGAGGACTTGACCCAGAATAGGATGAATGGATGTCTCAGTGCCAGTGACAATATGAGTTTAAACTTGAACCTAAAGAGATCTGTGAAGAATGGTTCTATCAAGATCTACAAGACTTTCTAGAACTACAACAAAGAAAACCTGTCTCTTTCATCATAGGGGATTGGAATGCAAACTTAGGAAGTCAAGAGATATCTGGAGTAACAGGCAAGTTGGCTTTGGAGTACAAAATGAAGCAGGACAAAGGCTAGCAGAGTTTTGCCAAGAAAACACACTGCTCATAGCAAACACCCTCTTCCAACAACACGAGAGGCCACCCTACACATGGATATCACCAGAGGGCTAATACAGATATCAGATTGATTATATGCTTTGTAGCTGAAGATGGAGGAAATCTACACAGTCACAAGAAAATCTGGAGCTGACTGTGGCTAAGATCATGAGCTCCTTATGGCAAAATTCAGGCTTAAGTTGGAGAAAATAGGGAAAACCACTAGACCATTTAGATATGACCTAAATCAAGAACTTGTGATTATAGAGTGGAGGTGACAAACAGATTCAGGGACTAGATCCCATAGACGGAGTTCCTGAAGAACTGTGGCTGGAAGTTCGTAACATTGTACAGATGTCAGTGACCAAGACCATCCTAAAGAAAAAGAAATGCAAGAAGGCAAAATGTTTCTCTAAGAAAATAGCTGAGAAAATAAGTAAGAGATAAAGAAAAGGGGAAATATATAGCTAAATGAATGCAGAATTCCAGAGAACAGCAAGGAGATTTATGAAATCTTTCTTAAGTGAGCAATACAAAGAAATAGCAGGGAACAATAGAATGGGAAAGACTATAGACCTCTTCAAGAAAATTAGAGATACCAAGGGAACATTTCATGCAATCATGGGCACAAAAAAGGGCAGAAATGGCAAGCATCTAACAGAAGCAGAAGAGATTAAGAAGAGGTGGCAAGAATACACAGAAAAACTGTACAAAAAAACTCTTAAAAAAGTCTTAATGACCCAGATAACCAGGATGGTCACTCATCTAAAGCCAGGCATCCTGGAGTGTGAAGTCTAGTGGGCCTTAGGAAGCACTATTATAAACAAAGCTAGTGCAGATGATGAAATTCCAGCTAACCTTTTAAAGTCTTAAATGATGGTAATGTTAAAGGGCTGTACTCATTCTGCCAGCAAATTTTGAAAACTCAGCAATGGTCACAGGAAAGGTCCATTTTCATTCCGATACTAAAGAAAGGCAACACCAAAGAATGTTCAAAGTATCATGCAATTGATCTCGTTTCATAGATTAGCAAGGTAATGAACAAAATCCATCAAATAGGCTTAAGCAGTATGCGAACTGAGAAATTCCAAATGTATAAGTTGGATTTAGAAAAGGAAGAGAAGAAGAACCAGAAATCAAATTGCCAACATTCATTGGATCATAGAAAAAGCAAGGGAATTCCAGAAAAGCATCTACCTCTGCTTCACTGACTACACTAAAGCCTTTGAATGTGTGGATCCAACCAACTGAAAAATTCTTAAATAGATAGGATACTAGTACACCTTACCTGCCTCATGTGAAACCTGCATGCAGGTCAGGAAGCAACAGAACTGGACATGGAACAACAAACCAGTTCAAAATTGGGAAAGGAGTACATCAAGCTGTATATGGTCACTCTGCTTATTTAAATTATATGTAGAGTACATCACACATCATGTGAAATGCTGGGTTGGATGAATCACAAGCTGGAATCAAGATTGCCAGGAGAAATACCAACAACCTCAAATATTCAGATAATACCACTCTAATGGCAGAAAGAGAAGAGTAACTAAAGAGTCTCTTGATGATGGTGAAGGAGGACAGTGACAAATTGACTTAAAACTCAACATTCAAAAAACTATGATCATGGCATCTGATCCCATCACTTCATAGCAATTAGATGGGGAAAAATTGTAAGCAGTCACGGATTTTATTTTCTTGGGCTCCAAAGTCACTGTGGAAGATGATTGCAGCCATGATATTAAAAGACTCTTGCTTCTTGGAAGGAAAGCTATGACAAACCTAGACAGCATATTAAAAAGCAGAGAGATCAATTTGCCAACAAAGGCCCATAGAGTCAAAGCTATGGTTTTCCAGTAGTTATGTATGGATGTGAGAGTTGGATGCTAAAGAAGTCTGAGAGCTGAAGAATTGAGCCTTTCTAATTATGGTGCTGTAGAAGACCTTTGAGAGTTTCTTGGACAACAAGGATATCAAACCAGTCAATGCTAAAGGAAATCAACCCTGAATATTCATCAAAAAGACTGATGCTGAAGCTGACGCTTTAATACTTTGACCCCCTGGTGTGAAGAGCCGACTCACTGAAAAGACTCTGATGCTGGGAAAGATTGAGGGCAGGAGGAGAAGAGGGTAACAGAGGACGAGATGACTGGATGGCATCATCCACACAATGGACATGAGTCTGAGCAATCTCTTGGAGATAGTGAAGGACAGGGAAGTCTGCTGTGCTGCAGTCCATGGGGTCACATAGAGTCAAATATGACTGAGTGACTGAACGACAATGAGACTTCCACGAGTATTTATGAATGTTTGTTAAATGAACAAAGCATGATTACCATAACATTTACTCCCATGTCTTCAATAGAATTTTCCTCAGTCCTAGACTTGGATTTATTGTTTATTGTCCATTTTGTTCACAATTTACTGTTCATTTTGTTCACAATAATGCCCCCTGTTTATACTATTGGAGCCTTTTGTTTGGCATGCATTCCATAAAACTGGAAGATTGTTTTCAGAATAATTTAAACAATCGTTCAACATAATTTTTTCATTAAGTTCATGAATAATGATTCATCGGCTCATTCAGGATACAAGTAATTCTTGAGTGTCTACTGTGTACCAAACTCTTTTATAAACATTGAGTTACATGGCCTTTGAAGTAAATTTTAAATATAGGAAGGCTAGAGACAAATGAAAACTTAAAGAGATCAACAAATGAGAAGCATATGACTTAGTAAAGCAGTCAAAAATAATTAAAACACTTCTATTGAGTGTTTTATTTCTTCTATTGAGAAAGAAATGGCAACCCACTCCAGTACTCTTGCCTGGAAAATCCCATGGATGGAAGAGCCTGGCAGACTACAATCCGTGGGGTCGCAAAGAGTTGGACACGAGTGAGAGACTTCACCTTCACCTTCATGGAGTGTTTAGGACTAAGAAAATACAGATGAGTACAGAGGTATTACAAGTAAGATGTGTGTACTGTGTGCTAAGATGCTTCAGTCGTGTCTGACTCTGCAAGTCATGGACTATAGCCCACCAGGCTCTTCTTTCCAGTGAATTTTCCAGGCAGAATATTGGAGTGGGTTGCCACGGGCCCTTCTCCAGGGGATCATCCTGATCCAGGGATTGAACCTGGGTCTCTTAAGTCTCCTGCATTGGCAGGTGAGTTCTTTACCACTCACGCCACCTGGGAAGCCCATTTACCGCAAACTTGGGTTTTTCAAAAAGTTACTTGCTGACTTTCGGTCCGGATTTAGATCTGCAGTTCTTCTATTCAGTCACAAGAGGGGGTTGATTCATCTGAAAACAGTGTTTCTGGGAGAAGGGAAGGGAAATTTATTTTCCATTGATGTGCCCCACAAAAGGAAAAATAACAGACTTTCATCTTCTTTAGACAACTTGAGCTTTATTATCCCTTGTTGAACGTGTGTGGTCAAGGATTCAGGTTAGCCCAATAGCCTAAGCCCTTTCTAAGTGCCTTCCTAACACGCTTTCCCATTTCCCTGCTCTGATTATCCCTTTCCTTTTCTATTCCTGATACCCTTTTTTCCCTCCTCCAACTTTTTCTACCATTCACACCCACCTCTATGCCACCTCCACTTTTTTCCCCATCATTTCTGTCAATTCCTCTGCCTTAGCATCCTTGCTGTACAACATTCACAAGCATCGGCATGGGGAACATGAGGATTAAGGACCGCTGTTCAAGGAGGAGGTGAACACCATCTATGTCAATCAGTTAGTTTATTAAGAACAAATGCATGGAAAATGTCTACTTAGTTGGCAATAGGTGCATGATTCCAAGAACCCTCATAAGAGCTGCTGTAAGTTCTAGGATGTGTAATTATTAGTCTCAATGTTATTATTTTTTCTTGTCTCCCAGAGCACATCACTGCCTACTTTTGAATCTCCCATTAATTTTCTGGGATGTGGATGGAAATTTTCATCACCTTACAACACAGAGCTCAGTACATTTTTCTGGGATTAAACATTGTGTTTCTCAAGCTTCCTGGAGCATCAGCCAGTTTCCTAAGAAACAAACGAAAGACCAATAATTATGCACAAACACATCATTGTGATCGGTGTTCCTTTTCCAGAGCCAGACTTTAAACTTCATAGGTGATCTCACTGTGAGCTGGGGATGTTTCACCATCTTTTGGGGACATGACTAAAACTGGGGAGGAAGACATAGACAAGGAACTGCTTGATCACTGGCTGAGGAGGTCCTGACAACAACACAGCAGTATCTGAGCTGGTTGTAAGTTTTTACTGACAGCTGTTGCCTCTGTTCTCTGGAACCTCTTCAAGCAAAGGATCAGACACAAGTCTGAGCTCTGGGCCCATGGTCCTAGCTTGTCCTTGAAGTATGAGGCTGGTGACTGGAGTAACTGTGTTTCTGACCTTGGGTAAGTGTTTTGTGTCTACAAGGGGTGACTTGAGGGCAAGGGCCACAAAGAGTCATTTTCCACTCCCCTCCCTGTGCTGTAGTCAACATCACAGTGATGGGACTGAGAAATGATCTGTGGGTTTGCTAAAGAGGACCGTCTTCTACATTACAGTTTAAATCATAGCCACAATACCAGAAGAGTCCTTTCAGTAAGCAGGTTGTAAGAATTCTCTGGGCTTATTAAGCTAAGGGCCCATGGAACAAAGCCTATGGAATCTCTGATTCTTGCCATATATCTTTGGTCTCTATAATTTTGTTGTTGTCCAGTTGCTAAGTCGTATCCAACTTTTTACGACCAAATGGACGGTAGTATGCCAGGCTCCTCTGTCCTCTACTATCTCCTGGAGCATGCTCAAATTCATGTCCACTGAGATGGTGATGCTGTTTAACTGTCTCATCCTCTAATGTCCCCTTCTCCTTTTGCCTTCACTCTTTCCCAGAATCAGGGTATTTTCCAATGAGTCAACTTTTCTCATCAGGTGGACAAAATATTGGAGCTTCAATTTCAGCATCAGTCTCTCCAGTGAATATTTAGGGTTCATTTCCTTTAGGATAACTGGTTTCATTTCCTTGCAGTCCAATAATGAACATCAACAATATTTTTACAGGACATAAGTAGAAACACTGGAGTAGGGGTTAGGGCCAAACATTTATGGGAGGCTTATCCCTTTGATCCATAGAATTACACTGATTTGTGCTCTGGAGTTAACTTGATTTCTTAACCCCCCAGGGACTATGATTGATGCTAAAACCACTCAGCCCAGCTCCACAGGTTGTCCTGAAGGAGAGGATGTGAACCTGCCTTGTAACCACTCTACTGTTGGTGGAAATGACTATATACATTGGTATCAGCAAAATCCCAATCAGAGTCCACAGTATGTCATTCATGGCTTACAAGGCACAGTGAACAACAGCCTGGCCTCTCTGACCATAGCTTCAGACAGAAAGGCCAGCACCTTGGTCCTGCCCCAGGTCACCCTGAGAGACACTGCTGTGTACTACTGCATCCTGAGAGGGGCACAGCGGGACAGATGGGGCTGCACCTGGGCAGTATCTCTGGTGGGAAGAAGGGGGGGACACAGTAGGGGGAGCAGTCACGAGAGCAAACCTAGAGTCATCTAGAAGGAGAGTCAGAGAGCAGTAAGAGATGAGGAAAATGAAAGGAAGGAAACGGGGAGAAGACGCATAAAGAAAAGGACAAGGAAGCAGTGCTTCATTGATTGATGTGGCTGAGATGAATTATGGGTATACTAAGAATCCTAATTGCAACATAGAAATAAAGTGAGAAGCATTAGCAATTTTTCACAGTTCTTTCTCATGTCAATAAAACATTAGTTCCAGTGTGTTAGTCTTAACCTGAACGTGAGAAAAATACAAATAATTCTCGCTGTTCCAAAGACTTCTTTCATGTCCAACTCTTTGCCAACTCAAGAACTGTAGCCCTCCAGGCTTCTCCGTCCATGGGATTTTCTAGGCAAGAATACTGGGGTGGGTTACCATTTCCTTCTCCAGAAGATCTTCCTAATCCAGGGATCAAATCTGGTCTCCTTTGTCTCCTGCATAAGGTGGATTCTTTACCACTGCACCACCTGGGAAGTGGTCCAATTTATTCTTTATAATGTCTATGTAGTACTCTGAAATGTTCTATTATTAACTACTTTTCCATTAATAAATATTTGTTTCTATTATTATGCTATCATAAAGAGTGTTGTTTTTATACAGCTTTGTAGATTGACTTTTGTATATGTGGAGACATGTTTATTGTAATGGAATTTCTGAAACTGGAATGGCTGTTTGCAAAACAAG